>JXCR01145421.1:34769-58721 GCA_002079205.1 Phalaenopsis hybrid cultivar | reverse complement strand
AATAAAATTAAGTCTTCTCATATCATTTCAGAAGGCCTTTAGTTTCTATCAACCTTGGCTCTTCAATGATCATTATGAACTCAACTAAAAAAATCTATTTATCTTACACCAATCAAATAAACACTAGCCTTTAATCACTCCATTGGTCACTTATTTGAGCTCCATATCTACATCTAGCTGAATGAAAGAAAAGAATGAGCGTGCTTATTGATCATTTTGTTTTTCTCATTAGATTTGAATGGTATCAGGTTAAGCAAACCCCAATTTAAAAATCTTAACCAAAACTTTATGGTTGAGAGTGAATAGTTCGAACAATGTCATACTTCATTAAAATATAAAAAAAATAAAGTAATGCAATAATTCAATTTTAAGAAAATCTTCAATACCTCCCTACTCAAAAAATTACATTGAACATTTGAGAAGATATTGGATATTTCTTTTTATTACCCGTCAGGGAAACATAACATTTATCAATTGTACCCAACTAGTTTTTCTTCCCAAAGCATTGTCTTCATGTTTTACTATTTTAATCTAACGATAGTGCTCACAAGCACACTTATTGTGAATAATTAATTATAAAAAATTTTGTCTATAATTATTGTTATGTAGTCGATAAGTGTTTTGATTTGAGTAAGGTACTGACTTATTGTGTTTTTTCTTATATTGATATTATGTAATTCATTTTTAGTTGAATTATTTTAGATCTATTTGAGGATTACAGTCATATTTCAAGAGTTATCCATATAGTTGAACTGTTGGGAATACATAGAGATGAATGGAAGCTGAGATGGTGGAGAAGAGGTTGGTTGTGAGATTGTGGTCTATGAGTTCTAATAGGTTGTTAATACTGTACTTAACCGAATCCATAATAGAAAAAATAAGTATTACTGAAACTCAAATGTGACCTTATAAACAACCAACTGTAATTGGAAGTAACAACAACACGATACCAAAAATGGAACTAGCAACTGACATNTTATTGTGAATAATTAATTATAAAAAATTTTGTCTATAATTATTGTTATGTAGTCGATAAGTGTTTTGATTTAAGGTACTGACTTATTGTGTTTTTTCTTATATTGATATTATGTAATTCAATTTTAGTTGAATTATTTTAGATCTATTTGAGGATTACAGTCATATTTCAAGAGTTATCCATATAGTTGAACTGTTGGGAATACATAGAGATGAATGGAAGCTGAGATGGTGGAGAAGAGGTTGGTTGTGAGATTGTGGTCTATGAGTTCTAAGAGGTTGTTAATATTGTACTTAACCGAATCCACAATAGAAAAAATAAGTATTACTTAAACTCAAATGTGACCTTATAAACAACCAACTGTAATTAGAAGTAACAACAACACGATACCAAAAATGGAACTAGCAACTGACACATCACAAACACTCAACAAGGGCGGCTCTCGGGATAGTGGTCGTGGTCGGTCAAGGATTGAAAGGTTTGTTGGGGGGGGAAGATGATTGTCAAGTAGAAAATAAGAAGGCAATAGTTTCCTCGAGACTGGGCAAGAAGTTGACATTCGAAGGACGAGACATGAGGGCTGGCCATATTTATTCTGATTTATTTCTCATTTAGTTGAATATTTAAATTTGAAAATATGCATTATTTACCTAAAATAGATTATAAAAATATTTTGTACCTAAAATAGATTGTAAGATTATTATTTAATGGAATTAAAGCAAAGGGAAAAAAAAATCAAACCTATTTAGAATTCAATCTATTTTTCTCAAAACTTTAACATGATATCAGAATTAAATTATTATTCTAACTACCAATAAACTACCTTCAAAACTCCTTCGTTGCAGNTTAAAGCAAAGGGAAAAAAAAATCAAACCTATTTAGAATTCAATCTATTTTTCTCAAAACTTTAACATGATAATCAGAATTAAATTATTGTTCTAACCACCAATAAACTACCTTCAAAACTCCTTCGGAACTATGCTTGATTCTCGCTCGATTGCTTTTTTTGAAACCCTCATCTACTTCTTCTGTGCGAGCTCGACTGCTTTGACGGCTTCGTCTGAACTGTTCCCTTGCTCGTTTGGGCCTCGAGAGGCGACCGTGGATGGCTGTGTAAGCTCCGGGCTTTGGGTAGTCGCCTCAGGAGAGAACCTTTGACGCAATTTCTGTGTCTCTGACTTTGATTTCTCATCGCCTGAGGATCCCCCTGCAAACCCTTCCTTACCTAATTATATCTTCATTATTCCTTTCCCCGCTGCTACCGCTGCCACGACGAGTCGCGACGAACTCCGGTGCTCTCCCGCGACAAAGACATTGAATCCGACATCGTCGTTCGGAGGTCTTCCGGTTTGCTATAAGCTGCTGCTAGCTTCGGACGACATTGGGAATAACGGCGACAATCTCTCCGAAACTATGGTTGCTTACATACATTGCCCTAATTACCGCAACCCACTTTTCAACTTCTCTCTACGTGAAAATCTCTTCCAGGAAGACGATCATATGCCGAAGTTCTATGATTCCTTGTTAGGAGATAACCTTATTTTGGGAGGAAATGAATGGTCTCTCAGGCACCAGGCAAAATTTAGTGAACCAAAAGATCTTCTTAGCGAGTTCTATGAGAATTCCTTTACACCCCAACATTACGGGTATGATGGAACCATGAACTTGATTTCACTAGCACTCGCGGCTTTGGCATCTCAGGNTGAATGGTCTCTCAGGCACCAGGCAAAATTTAGTGAACCAAAAGATCTTCTTAGCGAGTTCTATGAGAATTCTTTTGCACCCCAACATTACGGGTATGATGGAACCATGAACTTGATTTCACTAGCACTCACGGCTTTGGCATCTCAGCCTCAACACTTTTGGCATGAAAATCAGGGAACAAATCATCCTCGTCATTGCAGGAAGAATCAATAGCATTTGGATCGTATAAGAGGACGTGGATCCTACTTATAGGCTATGATTAATACATCTAGATCGTGTAACTGGATCTTATTTGTGGGTTATGATGTGTAGCATTTGGATCGGGACATGGATCCTACTTGTAGGCTATGATCGATAACATCTGGATCGTGTAACTTGAAGTGGATCCTTCTTGTGACAATGATTCAAATTTTTGGACGACAATGATAAAGGATTTCTTATTTCTCTTTGCTTGAATCATGTTATAGTTCAGGAGTTGTCTTTGAGGCTTCGACATTCTCAGCTTCGGCACTCTCAGACTTTGGCATTCTCGACTTCGGCACTTATGGCTCTGCTTGAGGATTTTTGGTCCCGACAATGTTATCAATTTCTTGTTGGCAAATTGATGTTTCATGATTAGTTAACATCAATTTGAGGGGAGATGTCAATCAGGAAGGACGAAAATCATACAGCTAAATTAGGAGTTTTCTATAAATATGAGCTTCATTATTTCTAATATCTTTATTCTGATTTATTTCCCTTTTAGTCGAATATTTAAATTAAGAATATGTATTATTAAGTTACATAAAATAGATTATACAAAATATTTTGTACCTAAAATAAATTGTAAGATTATTATTTAATGGAATGAAAACGACGGAAAAAGGAATCGAGTATTTTCAGAATTCAATCTATTCTTCTCAAAACTTTGACATAGAGCATTAAGGGAAAGGGTAGAAATGGTATTAGCTGCAATGGTGATGTTGTTGGAAGCTCGTCTGCATCTAGATAGTCGGTAGAGGAGGTTGTGACGAATGTTGGAAAAGGGGCGAAAGCCGATTGGGAGGATTGTGTGGGCTGCTGAGGATGATGGCAACTTGTTCTAGGCGATGACAGCAGGTTTACGGCTAGAGGGAGGAACTAGGGAGCAATTTAGGGTTGGAGGGAGGAACTAGGGAGCAGTTTGAAGACAAATAGACAACACCTCTTTTGACGAGTTATAGCTAAAGCTCCTCTTGTTTTCAAATACCTCCCTCAGAGCGGAAAATGAAATTGGACAACTGTCCTAATGTAAATCTAAGCAAAGAGCTGGCCAAACCCATAACAAACAACACCTATATATACATAGGGTAAAGAGGAGGGGGGCCCACTCCCAAAAAAGTAAACATCATGCTTGGAAGGGAGAAATATTTGCATACGGACGACGCACACAGAGCTTCGTGCATAATAACCTCTCTATAACCTCCGCTTTGAGGTTATTAGGGGTTATTGGGAGGTTATTAATTTATTAATTTAAATAACATATAAACCCAATAGTCTTCGCGGGTTCTATTTCGATGTTATTCATAGGTTATTACGAAGGTATTGCGGGGTTAAGCGAGTATGCACGCAGAGGTACGTGCATATTCTGTACTCAAATATTCCCCTTGGAAGGACTGTTCAGTCCCTCCTTTACCTCGACTAAACTGGTCCATTGGGGGCTCAAATGACGCCCCACTACAGCTGTAGTTTGCGTTTTGGGTTAGTTTGGCATGTTTCAATGGTGGTGAATTTGGGGGGATTTGAGTGGTTCCTTCAAGGGAGTAAACCCCTTTGCTATAAATAGTTTTGACTAGTTGTGCTTTCTAAATGGGATAGTTATCGTTAGTAAGTTTGAGAGAGGAGGGAATGGTGACTTCGTTCATGTTGAGCTGAGAGTTGTTGAGGAGAAATCCATTTGATCTGGGGGAGTTTTAGAGTAATGATTTGGTTGTTAGACAAAGGGCTTTGATACCATGCAAGCCTTTCTGCAATTGCTAAGGTAAATAGATACGGACTGAGTATCAGTAGTAAAGCTTTTCTTATATCGATTTTTGTACAGAGGTCAGGTATATCTATAGATTGGAGTATACAATGAGCCTAGGGAGGTCATCTCATTCTTAGATTAGATGATTCCGCAATTTAATGTAGTTGGAGATCAGCGGTGATGATTGCAGCCTGGTACAAGTTGTTAGTTTGTTGTCCTTTGTGTCAATAGGAATTTACAGATTGTGAAGTGGCAATACGATAACAAAGATCGACTTTGATCCATTTCCTCGATAAAAATCAATAAAAATCGACATGAGAATGCAAAGCTTAGTTTCTTTAAGCTTTTAGTTTTAAAAAGCAGCTTCACTACATAAAACTAACAACAACATAAAACAAAAATTGATAGATCTAAACACACTAATGAACCATACAAGTTGTTGTATGCTATCATAAATGGTGCCATTAAATGCCTTTGGGAGGAGATCTCCTTTGCGAGAGATATGAGATACCTAAAACCTCTAAAATTGTTGAAACCATAGTATCAGGTCCTTGTCAACGAGATGGTTGAATGACATCTAGTGCCAGATTGCGGTATTATTGATTATATAGACTAATTTTCTGTTGAGATCAATCTTTTAGATTTGACTGGATAGATTTGGGGCTTTACTTGTAGAGAGTTTTAATTTGTGTTTGAGTGGGGATTTTTTTCTTCTACTATTATATGTGTGGCTTTTCTATAGCAAATCAATTCTTCCCTTCTATGCCACAAATATATCTTATTTTGGCTAGCCATAGAAATAATAATAGTGATATGGTCTCTATTCTATTTGCTATTGAATGGTGTGTACAACCATTCGTGTCTAGCAAGCTCTTTTTCCAAAAAGAAAAGTTGAATTTATCCTAACAGCAACAATTAAAAGTTGATGTGTAGAATGTTGCTATTAAGTATAAAAACTAGAAGTTTGACGGCTCAAACAACTTTGGACTCTATAGAACCAAGATTTTAGGTGCTTTATTTCAACATTGACTTGTGAAGGTAGTAAGACACTCATTGAATATTTAAGTAAGCCTGAGATAATGAGAGAAAAATAAAAGAATGAATAAAAAGCTCTCTCGATAATCTATGTACATTTTGTNCTATAGCAAATCAATTCTTCCCTTCTATGCCACAAATATATCTTATTTTGGCTAGCCATAGAAATAATAATATTGTGATATGGTCTCTATTCTATTGGCTATTGAATGGTGTGTACAACCATTCGTGTCTAGTAAGCTCTTTTTCCAAAAAGAAAAGTTGAATTTATCCTAACAGCAACAATTAAAAGTTGATGTGTAGAATGTTGCTATTAAGTATGAAAACTAAAAGTTTAACGGCTCAAACAACTTTGGACTCTATAGAACCAAGATTTTAGGTGCATTATTTCAACATTGACTTGTGAAGGTAGTAAGACACTCATTGAATATTTAAGTAAGCCTAAGATAATGAGAGAAAAATAAAAGAATGAATAAAAAGCTCTCTCGACAATCTATGTACATTTTGCTGATGGGGTCCTAAAAAGGGGTCTTAAAGAAAATAAACGAGAAAAGATTGTAACTCAAGTTGAAGTCTTCGCACATAATAAGAAATCTCTTTAATAAGTTTTACAAGTAGAAACTATGCTATGTATATAACAATATGGGCACATTAAGTTCCATCTTAATGAAATTAATTGAATTGGTGGGAATTTAAGAAATATATATGTGACGACTAATTATGAGGATCAGATTTTTGTTATTGTTGTGCCATTAAACTCCCTCTTATAAGCATTTTTGTAACACATAATTTGGTATTGAAATCATGAGCATAGAAGATAAAAATTCACTTCTTTTCAAATATGTGATTTCTAATCAATGTTAAACATGGAAAAAATACTATATATAAAAAAAGTTGGGGGGGGGGGAGGTTGTTGATTTTCAAACGAGTTAGTTTTTAATAGTTTTTAATCATAGTAGAAGTTTTGGGGTAGATACAAAGATTTGACNGAGCATAGAAGATAAAAATTCACTTCTTTTCAAATATGTGATTTCTAATCAATGTTAAACATGGAAAAAATAGGGGGGGTTGTTGATTTTCAAACGAGTTAGTTTTTAATCATAGTAGAAGTTTTGGGGTAGATACAAAGATTTGAATTTATTATAATAAGAAATATAATATCAAAAGATAGTATTAAGCTTTGGGAAATAACAAACAACATGGCATGAATACCAAAAGTAGGATGAGTTAAGAGATTTAATTTTATTAAATACTAATCATGTGCATATTTAACTAATGGATGTGAGCTTCGAAAGATCCTTCAAAAGTACTACCTTTAGGGAGAAAAAAAAGCATCATGCATTTAATGGGAGATACATNTTTAATTTTATTAAATACTAATCATGTGCATATTTAACTAATGGATGTGAGCTTCGAAAGATCCTTCAAAAGAAGCTTATTTTTGTTAATTTAAGAAATTCCTCTTAGATTGTATAAGAAACTAAACATACTTTATTTTATTCTAAGATTTGGGTTCCATATAAGAGCAAGCTCCTTTATTTAATTCCATTCTAAAAATAATTCCTTCATAATAAATTTTTATTAAAATCATGATTGATATTGATTTCAACATTTCATTTTCAAGTTTTCCATTTAGGAATTTAATTAGAGATTAGCCCAACTTAATAAAAGAATGTCCAAAATACAAGAAAGAATTTCTAAAAGCATTCAACCTTAATTACTTAGGAAGCTCAAGACNATTAGCCCAACTTAATAAAAGAATGTCCAAAATACAAGAAAGAATTTCTAAAAGCATTCAACCTTAATTACTCTGGAAGCTCAAGATACTATTTTATGTGAGGATAATTGATCCTTAGAAGTTGTGTTCAAGTTAATAAAATTTTGAAATGTGGACCACATTCTTTCATGATAATAATGAAATACTATTAAGGAGACTACTCGAACTGCAGACTTACAGAAGCACATTTAAGTATAATTAAAACCCAATTCTATTTTAGACAATTAGAACAACATTGGGGTACATGATTGCATTTATTATATCTCTAAGATACAATATTACACAACTCTAATACAATGTTGGGAATTCATGATGGGGATTATATACCTTAACCTCAAAAGGAAACAATAGTCTGACTCTTTTGAAACCACTTCTTATTTGAAGTTAACACAAAAAAGTTAATTAGCCTTTCTATTCATTTTTAAAATCATGTTGTTTATGCATTGAATGATGTGTGAGATAGGAAATTTATTATAATTAGGGAATGAAATTTGCAATTTTCATCGCATAAACAAGAATGTATAACTCATGCATGAGGGTATTGATTTAAAGGTACATGGTGAACAATGAGGCTTACAAATACTATGCATCCATTACGCTTTGTTAGCAAGTCACACCATTAAGTTTAAGGTACTTGGCCCAATGCTAATTGATTATCTCCAACTTAGTCTTCAATAAATTACTATGCATTTTTAATTCATAAATAGAAAACTTTCTTTTACTAAGATACTACTCATATATTAGTTTTCTAAGAAAATGACCGTAAGGAAAAAGTAAATTTAGTTTTGATTTTAATTGGTANGACATGGATCCTACTTGTAGGCTATGATCGATAACATCTGGATCGTGTAACTTGAAGTGGATCCTTCTTGTGACAATGATTCAAATTTCTGGACGACAATGATAAAGGATTTCTTATTTCTCTTTGCTTGAATCATGTTATAGTTCAGGAGTTGTCTTTGAGGCTTCGACATTCTCAGCTTCGGCACTCTCAGACTTTGGCATTCTCGACTTCGGCACTTATGGCTCTGCTTGAGGATTTTTGGTCCCGACAATGTTATCAATTTCTTGTTGGCAAATTGATGTTTCATGATTAGTTAACATCAATTTGAGGGGAGATGTCAATCAGGAAGGACGAAAATCATACAGCTAAATTAGGAGTTTTCTATAAATATGAGCTTCATTATTTCTAATATCTTTATTCTGATTTATTTCCCTTTTAGTCGAATATTTAAATTAAGAATATGTATTATTAAGTTACATAAAATAGATTATACAAAATATTTTGTACCTAAAATAAATTGTAAGATTATTATTTAATGGAATGAAAGCGACGGGAAAAGGAATCGAATCTTTTCAGAATTCAGNTACATAAAATAGATTATACAAAATATTTTGTACCTAAAATAAATTGTAAGATTATTATTTAATGGAATGAAAACGACGGAAAAAGGAATCGAGTATTTTCAGAATTCAATCTATTCTTCTCAAAACTTTGACATAGAGCATTAAGGGAAAGGGTAGAAATGGTATTAGCTGCAATGGTGATGTTGTTGGAAGCTCGTCTGCATCTAGATAGTCGGTAGAGGAGGTTGTGACGAATGTTGGAAAAGGGGCGAAAGCCGATTGGGAGGATTGTGTGGGCTGCTGAGGATGATGACAACTTGTTCTAGGCGATGACAGCAGGTTTACGGCTAGAGGGAGGAACTAGGGAGCAATTTAGGGTTGGAGGGAGGAACTAGGGAGCAGTTTGAAGACAAATAGACAACACCTCTTTTGACGAGTTATAGCTAAAGCTCCTCTTGTTTTCAAATACCTCCCTCAGAGCGGAAAATGAAATTGGACAACTGTCCTAATGTAAATCTAAGCAAAGAGCTGGCCAAACCCATAACAAACAACACCTATATATACATAGGGTAAAGAGGAGGGGGGCCCACTCCCAAAAAAGTAAACATCATGCTTGGAAGGGAGAAATATTTGCATACGGACGACGCACACAGAGCTTCGTGCATAATAACCTCTCTATAACCTCCGCTTTNTTGGAGGGAGGAACTAGGGAGCAGTTTGAAGACAAATAGACAACACCTCTTTTGACGAGTTATAGCTAAAGCACCTCTTGTTTTCAAATACCTCCCTCAGAGCGGAAAATGGAATTGGACAACTGTCCTAATGTAAATCTGAGCAAAGAACTGGCCAAACCCATAACAAACAACACCTATATATACATAGGGTAAAGAGGAGGGGGCCCCGCTCCCAAAAAAGTAAACATCATGCTTGGAAGGGGGAAATATTTGCATACAGACGACGCACGCAGAGCTTCGTGCATAATAACCTCTCTATAACCTCCGCTTTGAGGTTATTAGGGGTTATTGGGAGGTTATTAATTTATTAATTTAAATAACATATAAACCCAATAGTCTTCGCGGGTTCTATTTCGATGTTATTCATAGGTTATTACGAAGGTATTGCGGGGTTAAGCGAGTATGCACGCAGAGGTACGTGCATATTCTGTACTCAAATATTCCCCTTGGAAGGACTGTTCAGTCCCTCCTTTACCTCGACTAAACTGGTCCATTGGGGGCTCAAATGACGCCCCACTACAGCTGTAGTTTGCGTTTTGGGTTAGTTTGGCATGTTTCAATGGTGGTGAATTTGGGGGGATTTGAGTGGTTCCTTCAAGGGAGTAAACCCCTTTGCTATAAATAGTTTTGACTAGTTGTGCTTTCTAAATGGGATAGTTATCGTTAGTAAGTTTGAGAGAGGAGGGAATGGTGACTTCGTTCATGTTGAGCTGAGAGTTGTTGAGGAGAAATCCATTTGATCTGGGGGAGTTTTAGAGTAATGATTTGGTTGTTAGACAAAGGGCTTTGATACCATGCAAGCCTTTCTGCAATTGCTAAGGTAAATAGATACGGACTGAGTATCAGTAGTAAAGCTTTTCTTATATCGATTTTTGTACAGAGGTCAGGTATATCTATAGATTGGAGTATACAATGAGCCTAGGGAGGTCATCTCATTCTTAGATTAGATGATTCCGCAATTTAATGTAGTTGGAGATCAGCGGTGATGATTGCAGCCTGGTACAAGTTGTTAGTTTGTTGTCCTTTGTGTCAATAGGAATTTACAGATTGTGAAGTGGCAATACGATAACAAAGATCGACTTTGATCCATTTCCTCGATAAAAATCAATAAAAATCGACATGAGAATGCAAAGCTTAGTTTCTTTAAGCTTTTAGTTTTAAAAAGCAGCTTCACTACATAAAACTAACAACAACATAAAACAAAAATTGATAGATCTAAACACACTAATGAACCATACAAGTTGTTGTATGCTATCATAAATGGTGCCATTAAATGCCTTTGGGAGGAGATCTCCTTTGCGAGAGATATGAGATACCTAAAACCTCTAAAATTGTTGAAACCATAGTATCAGGTCCTTGTCAACGAGATGGTTGAATGACATCTAGTGCCAGATTGCGGTATTATTGATTATATAGACTAATTTTCTGTTGAGATCAATCTTTTAGATTTGACTGGATAGATTTGGGGCTTTACTTGTAGAGAGTTTTAATTTGTGTTTGAGTGGGGATTTTTTTCTTCTACTATTATATGTGTGGCTTTTCTATAGCAAATCAATTCTTCCCTTCTATGCCACAAATATATCTTATTTTGGCTTGCCCATAGAAATAATAATATTGTGATATGGTCTCTATTCTATTTGCTATTGAATGGTGTGTCCAACCATTCGTGTCTAGTAAGATCTTTTTCCAAAAAGAAAAGTAGAATTTATCCTAACAGCAACAATTAAAAGTTGATGTGTAGAATGTTGCCATTAAGTATGAAAACTAGAAGTTTAACGGCTCAAACAACTTTGGACTCTATAGAACCAAGATTTTAGGTGCTTTATTTCAACA
Organism: Phalaenopsis hybrid cultivar; assembly: GCA_002079205.1. Lineage (NCBI taxonomy): Eukaryota > Viridiplantae > Streptophyta > Magnoliopsida > Asparagales > Orchidaceae > Phalaenopsis > Phalaenopsis hybrid cultivar. Next base: position 47,331 of record JXCR01145421.1, on the reverse strand, counting down.
TGGACTTGCGAAGGTAGTAAGACACTCATTGAATATTTAAGTAAGCCTAAGATAATGAGAGAAAAATAAAAGAATGAATAAAAAGCTCTCATGACAATCTATGTACATTTTGCTGATGGGGTCCTAAAAAGGGGAAATAATCGAGAAAAGATTGTAACTCAAGTTGAAGTCTTCGCACATAATAAGAAATCTCTTTAATAAGTTTTACAAGTAGAAACTATGCTATGTATATAAGAATATGGGCACATTAAGTTCCATCTTACTGATATTAATTGAATTGGTGGGAATTTAAGAAATATATATGTGACGACTAATTATGAGGATCAAATTTTTGTTATTGTTGTGCCATTAAACTCCCTCTTATAAGCATTTTTGTAACATATAATTTGGTACTGAAATCATGAGCATAGAAGATAAAAATTCACTTCTTTTCAAATATGTGAGTTCTAATCAATGTTAAACATGAAAAAAGTACTATATATAAAAAAAATGGGGAGAGGGGGGGTGAGTTGATTTTCAAACGAGTTAGTTTTTAATCATAGTAGAAGTTTTGGGGTAGATACAAAGATTTGACTTTATTATAATAAGAAATATAATATCAAAAGATAGTATTAAGCTTTGGGAAATAACAAACAACATGGCATGAATACCAAAAGTAGGATGAGTTAAGAGATTTAATTTTATTAAATACTAATCATGTGCATATTTAACTAATGGATGTGAGCTTCGAAAGATCCTTCAAAAGTACTACCTTTAGGGAGAAAAAAAAGCATCATGCATTTAATGGGAGATACATCTTATTTTTGTTAATTTAAGAAATTCCTCTTAGATTGTATAAGAAACTAAACATACTTTATTTTATTCTAAGATTTGGGTTCCATATAAGAGCAAGCTCCTTTATTTAATTCCATTCTAAAAATAATTCCTTCATAATAAATTTTTATTAAAATCATGATTGATATTGATTTCAACATTTCATTTTCAAGTTTTCCATTTAGGAATTTAATTAGAGATTAGCCCAACTTAATAAAAGAATGTCCAAAATACAAGAAAGAATTTCTAAAAGCATTCAACCTTAATTACTCTGGAAGCTCAAGATACTATTTTATGTGAGGATAATTGATCCTTAGAAGTTGTGTTCAAGTTAATAAAATTTTGAAATGTGGACCACATTCTTTCATGATAATAATGAAATACTATTAAGGAGACTACTCGAACTGCAGACTTACAGAAGCACATTTAAGTATAATTAAAACCCAATTCTATTTTAGACAATTAGAACAACATTGGGGTACATGATTGCATTTATTATATCTCTAAGATACAATATTACACAACTCTAATACAATGTTGGGAATTCATGATGGGGATTATATACCTTAACCTCAAAAGGAAACAATAGTCTGACTCTTTTGAAACCACTTCTTATTTGAAGTTAACACAAAAAAGTTAATTAGCCTTTCTATTCATTTTTAAAATCATGTTGTTTATGCATTGAATGATGTGTGAGATAGGAAATTTATTATAATTAGGGAATGAAATTTGCAATTTTCATCGCATAAACAAGAATGTATAACTCATGCATGAGGGTATTGATTTAAAGGTACATGGTGAACAATGAGGCTTACAAATACTATGCATCCATTACGCTTTGTTAGCGAGTCACACCATTAAGTTTAAGGTACTTGGCCCAATGCTAATTGATTATCTCCAACTTAGTATTCAATAAATTACTATGCATTTTTAATTCATAAATAGAAAACTTTCTTTTACTAAGATACTACTCATATATTAGTTTTCTAAGAAAATGACCGTAAGGAAAAAGTAAATTTAGTTTTGATTTTAATTGGTATTTTTTTTAACTTAAGAGCATAATAGAAAAAAAAAATTAGGCCATGTCGGAACAAATCAAATGAAGTCGTTAAGCAAAGGTTTACATCATATATCAATATTACAAAGCAAATATTTCCTTGCTTTCACTCAAAGGTCATAAATTACAACTGGATATTGCTTAATACATCAATCATTCACGAAAAAAATTAAAAACAGTAGTGTTCTACATAATATTATTATTCACCTCAATCTTATATATAAACAATGAAATATTTTCAATTTTGCTCCACCTGTACATATTAATGATCTTTATAGCTTTTCATAACAATCAAATATAACATAATATTTTTTTCTTTTTAGCATAACATTCACAGCTCCATCTTGACCTCTGTTTCACTGCATAATAGAAAAATATAGTTCTAGTATAAAATAGCCAACCAAACATCATAACACAATAGCGCCTGTCACAACACAATAATATGTATAATAAAATATCACAAGTTTGAGGATGACTAAGGATGTCTTAAAAATATGTCTTTTAATGGTTTTATTTTGACTCATTTTAGAATTTTTTTCCATATAGCCTTCTTAGAGATCCATACAATATTACTAAGAAACTAACTTTTGAGTAAATCTTACTGATTATGCACGATTTTCTTAAAGTTTAATTTTATTCGATTGATGAAAATTACGCTAGTTTTGATCAAAATATTTTCATAAATTGTTCAAAATTTTCATAAAAAAAAAGTCACAAAAAACATAGTCAAGGATATTAAAATTCTTGACAAAAATCCATTTCTATTAATTTTTTTCTAATTTTTATAAATAAATTTCTAGATTTATTTAGTCAAAATATTTCAAGGAAACTTATAAATTGATTAAATATTTGATTATTAATGAATTATTTAAATTTAATAAAAAATAATTATATATTATTCACATTTGCAACTTTTTTTTAAGAAAATTAAAAATATATATAATTTTTTTGAGAAAAAATATCTTTTACTTTAAATAAAAGGCAATGCATATGTTGCAAGCCATGCATTTGATTTTTCAAAATTATGAAGCTTAAATAAAAGTAATTTCCATATGTTTTCTAGAAGTATTTTCCCAATGTTTCTAGAATTTTAATTTTATTAAATGAATCTAAGAAACATAAAACTCATAAAATAGAATATGNTATGTTGCAAGCCATGCATTTGATTTTTCAAAATTATGAAGCTTAAATAAAAGTAATTTCCATATGTTTTCTCGAAGTATTTTCCCAATGTTTCTAGAATTTTAATTTTATTAAATGAATCTAAGAAATCTAAAACTCATAAAATAGAATATGCACACACACACACACATTACTTTTAGAATGTATGATTTTATTATTTCAAAAAATTAAGACTAGTTTTCTAAAAAATATGCAATTTTTTTCTTGAATTAGTTATAAATTTCTAAAGAAAATTGAATTTTGTTAATTCAATAATTCCTTCAATGCACAGCCAACCGCTTGGTCAACAATTGAGATTTCAATCATTAATATTGAATTAGAAGGCATAAAATTTGGGACACCCAATTGACAAGTATAGCTCAACAAAAATGGGATATATCATAATTGTTAGATGTGCTATCATGACTTTCAATAAGTCTCACAATAAAGTTCTTTAGCAAAATTAACAGTCTACTTCAATAACTCAACAGNACACACACACACATTACTTTTAGAATGTATGATTTTATTATTTCAAAAAATTAAGACTAGTTTTCTAAAAAAATATGCAATTTTTTTCTTGAATTAGTTATAAATTTCTAAAGAAAATTGAATTGTGTTAATTCAATAATTCCTTCAATGCACAGCCAACCGCTTGGTTAACCATTGAGATTTCAATCATTAATATTGAATTAGAAGGCATAAAATTTGGGACACCCAATTGACAAGTATAGCTCAACAACAATGGGATATATCATAATTGTTGGATGTGCTATCATGACTTTCAATAAGTCTCACAATAAAGTTCTTTAGCAAAATTAACAGTCTGCCTCAATAACTCAACAAGTTGAATGAGAAATATAATATTGTTTAGCAAAATTCAATGTATATTAAGAAAAGAAGAAATAAAAAAAATGGTAGCTCATCTTCTTCCTTTGGCAGAGAGCCATTAAACACTAAAAAAAACTTTTATAAGTTTATTATAGATCTTCTTAAAAATTCAAAATCACATCAATAGCCAGTAGGAACTCTACAATTCTATGCAATTAAAATGCAAGGTTATGCACTATGTGTACACCTAGATCAAACAACAAAGACTAAGATTTCATCTAATATGCATCATCTTGAGCTACAACAAACNTATGTGTACACCTAGATCAAACAACAAAGACTAAGATTTCATCTAATATACATCATCTAGAGCTACAACAAAGTAATAGAATAGATCAATAAATTTCACTTGAGGTGGATGAACATGATAGAAGTATCTAATCTTCTTAAGTCAACTTGAAGTGGCATTTATGCACTATCATTATCTCCCTCAGAATGGGCTTCATAGGTGCTCCATTGGAGAGCTTGAGATAGCTGAGGTTGATTTTGTTAAACTCATGAGGTTGGTCTCTGAAAAATTTTCTAGAATGTGATCCAAGCATTTGATTTAATTGTAAGATGCCACGGGCTAAAATTAAAGTCCCGCGTGCTCGATAAAAGAGTCTAATTAAATCACGAAGGGACTTTCGTCCATCCTTGGTTAAGTTTGAATAAATTGATATGTCGTAAGGGTTCTAATTGGTNAGATCAATAAATTTCACTTGAGGTGGATGAACATGATAGAAGTATCTAATCTTCTTAAGTCAACTTGAAGTGACATTTCTGTCACTATCATTATCTCCCTCAGAATGGGCTTCATAGGCGCTCCATTGGAGAGCTTGAGATAGCTAAGGTTGATTTTGTTAAACTCATGAGGTTGGTCTCTGAAAAATTTTCTAGAATGTGATCCAAGCATTTGATTTAATTGTAAGATGCCACGGGCTAAAATTAAAGTCCCGCATGCTCGATAAAAGAGTCTAACTAAATCACGAAGGGACCTTCGTCCATCCTTGGTTAAGTTTGAATAAATTGATATGTGGTAAGGGTTATAATTGGCTAAATTGGCAAATCAATGGATTCTTGGATTAGTTAAGTTTAGAGATCAGAAGCAAAACAAGCACAAGACCCAAGAAGAAGGTCACAAACCAAGGTGTTGCATTAAGATTTATGCTATTCAACATGCATAACTATCTGAACAAGCCCATGAATAGCCATAATCCCTTCAAATCATTGGAGAATAATTAAGAAGCTTAATTTAAGATCCCTTATGGGTAATTCAACCACACTAATCAAGAAGTCGAAGATCTTCTAAGAATGCATGATTTCAAGGCGACTCTATTTGTCTTATTTTGCTTGGTCTAATTTTGCTACTTTTAAAGGCCTTCAATTTTGTAATCTTTTATTAGAAAAAAAATTAATGAAAAGATGGATGAGATGTAGCACAAGACTCACAAAAAAAATGAAAACAAATTGTTAATAAAAAGATAAAACCATCACTCACCAAAAGGAATGTTAAAAATGATAAATATTTTCTTTCATGTGATATTTAAGTTTCCACACCCTTGGAAAACTCTAAATTTCTATTTTCAACCATCAATATACCATTAATATAGAAAAAAACTGAATATAAACTTCTCCTGTAAACCCTAATGCAAAAAAAAAAGAAGAAAGTAAAATGAGGGAGTTCTTGATCAGCATTGAAGGAGATTCTCCAACTTGTGGCCGACCAAACATAAAAAGATAAAAAAAACATAATAATTTTATGTTTAAATTAAATTCACTTTTTCTCTATTAATTTAGACTCCTCTATCATGATTTAAAATTTAAAAAAANAAAAAAAAAGAAGAAAGTAAAATGAGGGAGTCCTTGATCAGCATTGAAGGAGATTCTCCAACTTGTGGCCGAGCAAACATAAAAAGAAAAAATAATAATAATTTTATGTTTAAATTAAATTCACTTTTTCTCTATTAATTTAGACTCCTCTATCATGATTTAAAATTTTAAACAAAACTAGATTTAAATTTCAAACTAGTTCCTCCATACAATCTCATGAAAATAAAGGATGTGTATGTCTTTTTGTAAATAAATTAAGCAAACTAAAAAGCTCAAAATTTAAAAAAAAATCAAACNTAGATTTAAATTTCAAACTAGTTCCTCCATACAATCTCATGAAAATAAAGGATGTGTATGTCTTTTTGTAAAAAAATTAAGCAAACTAAAAAGCTCAAAATTTAAAAAAAAAATCAAAGATTTTTCTTATTCTTTTTCCCGGTGATAGATCCATTTTTTTTCTTGCTTAGCTTAATGTGACTAATGTTAGGTTTAGTGGAGCACAGGTCTACTTGTAGAAATTAAAAGTCTGCACACCATCATTAAATGCTTGCACGCCACGCCACCATTAAATGCTTGTAAAAGAAATTGGATTAGATATTGACTGCTCTTCCCCTCCGCAATTATATATAAGGCGTTGGCTCGTGGCGAAGAAAACAAGAGTTGTAAGGTTCCAAGTTCTCCCTCCGTCTCTTCTGTGATTTGCTTGCAATGAGGACTTCCCTCTTCCCTGCAGTTCACTCTTCTTCGGTGGCTCACGGGTAAAGAAGGAGAGAGGAGGTCGAAGGACAGGAGAAAGAAGAGAGAGAGAGTTTTCTTGCAATCGTCGAGGTGAACGACGGGTGCATTCCTCAAAGAAATAAAATCCTCTACAACTTCCTGGACGCAGACAATTTGTTNTCCCCCTCCGCAATTATATATAAGGCGTTGGCTCATGGCGAAGAAAACAAGAATTGTAAGGTTCCAAGTTCTCCCTCCGTCTCTTCTGTGATTTGCTTGCGGTGAGGACTTCCCTCTTCCCTGCAGTTCACTCTTCTTCGATGGCTCACGGGTAAAGGAGGAGAGAGGAGGTCGAAGGACAGGAGAAAGAATAGAAAGAGAGTTTTCTTGCAATCGTCGAGGTGAACGACGAGTGCATTCCTCAAAGAAATAAAATCCTCTACAACTTCCTGGACGCAGACAATTTGTCGAATCACATAAATTTGTGTTCTTTTGATTTGCGAATTTTTTTTCTCAATCCGGTTTTTTCGCTTTATTGCCGTCATCCTTTTTCACAACAACTAGACCTTATGCTACATCAAAAGCTCTTAGGCTTAAAAGCCTCTATTCTACTAAAGCCAAGATTTAATATATTCCAAAAAGTGAGATCAACAATAGATAAAAGGACAGATTTTTTACTTAGCTTGCTTTTATCATATGAGTCCTTGCAAGGCATTATTTTTATTTATGAACAATGTGTTAATGGTTCTATTTATATGAGAACTCGTTCAAGGGGCAATATAATTGGTTCTTCAAAGTTGAATATATTGTGTGATTAGAACATTGATTAGACATGGACATGTGCCAAATTGCAAGAAGTTGATATCTTTGAGTGTTCTTAGTGAAGCATGATGGAACATCTCAAGAGATGTTAAGGTTCTTAAAGTTTGAAAGGATGAGTCCATCAGCAGGCCTCATTATAGCCATCCAAACATTCGACATTGCTTTAAAGATTCAGCTAATTGGTTTGTGCCACCTGGACAGTTAAATCATGAATGTTTGTTTGAAATCTAACCACTTAACCATCAAGCATCAATTCATCTAAAGCCAGATTGGAAGCTAACTTGCTTTAGTCGTATTGCTAACAAACTCCACCAAATCTTCTGCAAAGTCTAACATGGTTCTACTGGAGTTTCATAGACACCTAACCACTCTGCTTGGATCCAAACAGCAACCTGGCAAGAACCAATAGCCTCTAAATTTGGCTTAGTCAACTAGATACAAGTATGTGCATTTAATCAATTTGGTCCATTTAGTTTGCAAATTAGCTAACCTGATCAGTTTCAATTCTAAAATTTTAAAAAACAAAATGACAAAATTATTTTTTGAAGTGAATTGAACTGAACCAAACTTTTTCTTTAGTATTGTTTAGTTCCAGATAAACCAAAATGTATCTATCTCTTACAATGAAATTGCCTTTAGCTTAATTTGAATGTATCAAAAGAAATACCAGCTAATAATTGTTAAAATCTATAATTTTGGAATGTGGAATAAATAAAATTTTATATTAATCTTTATTTCAATTCAGATCTTCAGCGACAAATGCATCAACTTTAAGTTAGAAATTTGATCATATCTCAGGATTATGGTATTTGACTTTAACATGAAAGTTTGATTTAATTTTGTATTGATTGGTAGATCTAGTATCATGCTTATGACTGTACTCTGAAGAACAACTTCGCAGTTATCATCTGTCTTGCTAACCATAAACTGAAATATTACACATGTTCCTACTGAAATTTAATTTAAAACGATAAAATTTATTGTTAATATCATTGCTGAATTTTCTACCACTTGTAGAGACCCCTATCATTTACTGTAATTAGTTGCTTGCAATTATTTGTTTAAGCTAATCCTGATTTTTTGGTATATTGTGCTACCAAACACAAGATCTTAAATAGATCATCATTGAATTTGCTGTTTCGTGTCACTTTCAGAATTGAAATGATAGCTGATGAAATCTGATTTGTGGATGAAGCTTTGCTACTTCCCAGCATGCTAGCATACTCCTATTAATTAATATGAATTATATTCTTAGTAGTTAACTTTAAATGCCTAGACTTTAAGAAAACGATTTCTTTTTTCCATCAAAATAGCTATTATATTTCATTATGTTTGCAGAACTTTTAAAAGCAAGGAAATTATGGAAGTAAATGTAGAGCTTCAAACTAAAATTTTGAAATAATTGTGAGTATAGATTATGAGCTTCGCAATCAAATAAATTACTCTAATAAAACAAGCACCAACTTTGGTTTGATCTTGGCATGCTTGGTACAAACATTATCAAATTAGAGACTCCCATGGAGTAGAACTTCTTGATCCACATCAATCACATCTTCATCAAGACTGAAATTTAGGGATCATAATGAATCACCTAAATATCATGTTTCCTATTGCTTTGATACATTCAGAAGATTTAAAATTACGAAAGAAAAAAAAAAAGAAAAACGTTATGATGATGTTGGAATTCATTCATTATTTGATACAAGTGAATGAGCCAAAATGAAAAAAATAAATGAAAAATGGAAAAAAAATTTAAGAAATTAGACCGCAAAGAACTTGCAGATTAGCTTATATCTGCAAGTATTTTAAATTCAAGCAGTTTTCAGCAATGACTTCTAAGGATAATCAGGCGTGCAAGAAATTCAAGCAAAATTCAAATGCACCAATCCCACTCATTAGAATTTATATATCCTCAACAACATTTTTATCATACCCCAAACAATTGATGTCAACATCATGAACCCTTATTTTTTGTTCATTTTTTTCTTCGGTATTGTTTGAGGTATTGAGCATATTCTTCACATTTCATTTTAAACAGTTTTTATCCAATTAACCTTAAGTCTTCTCATATTCCATCATGATCCTCTAGCACGAATTTTAACTCGTCAATTGGGCACATTTTCCACCCTATATTGTACATATTCAAACCATCATGCCCCTTAACTTGGATCGATATCACACTAACATTTTATTTAATATATAATCAGTCCTCAATTCATAGTTCTTTTTTTCATACATTCATCTTAATTTTCTCCTTTATGTCACACCCAACAAGTATATTAATGATCTTCTAACAACTAAAAATATTCATACAATAGTTTTTACCTACTTTGAATCATATGAAGTTTACCTTTAAGCTTCCATGATATTATCTTATATTACGAAACTCTGAATGCCCTCTCTCCATTTTAAACATTCATCACCAACTCTAGACACTATATCCTCATCTATATTAATATTTTGTTAATAGATCCAAGGTACTCAAACTTAACAACCCTACACATCACCTAATCTTTTAATAATATTAAATACTAATTATTAAAATCTACCCGCTAAAGTTACATATGATATATCTAGTCATTGTTCAACTAATTTTAAGTTAAAAAACAAACACCAAGGCACCTTCCTCTGAATATCCTTCTAATAAGGCTATTATGTATCTTTGATGTAAGCCTCCAATAATTGGAAAACCTTTGGCCATTTTACAACTAATTTCTAACACTTGTCATCGATGCATCAACCATCATACATATTTGAAAATATCAATATATCTTGGGCACTTAAATATAGAAGATCTTCCTAGCATTAAACCAATTGCTTCACCAATACTGATGTAATTTTCTATGTTTCATAACTCTCTCAAATAGATTCCTAGCATACTCATAAATTTAATTCTTTGATAATAAGAACAATGTTAAATAACATTGTTAAGAATTATAATAGAAAATAATTTATTACTACAAGAAGTTATGAGGAATAAATTATTTCCTTAATATAAAGAGATATTTCCTTTCTTATTTTATATTTATTTCCTTGGATTAGGAATTTTTTGTTTTCCTATTTTATGTTATTTTCTATATCTCCTAATAATTAATATGAATTAATTATTGAAGACATCAGGTGATGTATCTTTCCTTTCATATCATTTCCTTTTTATTATTTTTCTTATTATAGGATTATTGTAAGGGTTATTTATACCATCATTCATATAAATGAAATAATTTTGTATTCCACATTTTTCTGAATTTCAACATGGTATCAGAGCAAGGTTTTGTACTCTAGCCACTAGCCCTCAATTGAAAATTGTTGGATTCCCTTCCTGTCATCCTCTATGCATGAAGAAAGGGACACTTATCTTGATATTTGAAACGATGATTTTTCTTCTTCTCTAATCTCTATCCTTTCCTGCCAGTGGAGGACAATTGGGTCATCTCTCCATCTCGAAAGCCCAACTGCTGATCCGATAAGGGCTTTTCCCGCTTCCTCGTCAGAGAAGGGAAAACGTCCAGTATCTTATCTCTGGCGCGGCGTGCGCCCGTCAATGGCGCCAGTTTTCCAGCTGCCTCATAGCTGGACCACAACGCGGATGACAAATCATCTGCTTCATTCTTCTGTAGATGCAGTCGCAAAGTAGCGAGTGTCTCCACCTGATTGTTTTGGACAGTAAATGACAATTCCTCGGCAATCAGGTCATAAGAAGGGTAGCTTCGGTTTTGAGGAGTATCGGATCTCCCCTCCGTTCTCGGTGTCTCCTACTCCATCTCCACCTACCAATGCAGCTAATGCCTTCATTGCTAGATTGCGATCAGAGACTCCTCCAGTCAGCATATCGCAGCCAATGATGGGGACAAACCATGTGCATCGCACTCCTAACTTTTCAGATCTGACTAGAAGCTTATTTCCACCGTCATCAACTAGAAATGCACAGCCTGATGTTTTGCAGGATTCTCCTTCTCTGAGGTCTTTCAGAAAGTCGGGANAGCTAATGCCTTCATTGCTAGATTGCGATCAGAGACTCCTCCAGTCAGCATATCGCAGCCAATGATGGGGACGAACCATGTGCATCGCACTCCTAACTTTTCAGATCCGACTAGAAGCTTATTTCCACCATCATCAACTAGAAATGCACGGCCTGATGTTTTGCAGGATTCTCCTTCTCTAAGGTCTTTCAGAAAGTCGAGGGATCTTACTTCACTTCTATACACGGCTCCCAAGAAACCATGATAGCAAAGATGCTTTGGAGTTTAGCCAGACATTACCACAAACCATCAAAAAACTTCCTGCATTGTATCATCCTATGTCGGCACCAGCGATGGAGCTCCAGTGATACACCAAACATATATGCGTTTTTAGACCCATATTTTATAATCATTTTTTGTGATATTGCACTTTAATGGAAGGTATTTTTATGTTTTCTTGCAGGTTGCTGAATTTTAGGACTTGAAGCAAAAAAGAAAACAAAAAGAATGTAATTTGGAGCAAAAATGAAGAAGTTGAAAATTTGTTCAACGCCGACGGCGCCGTTTGACAGAGAGCAGGGAATTAAATTGTGGAACACTCGCGCCGAGTGCGCCAGAATGGGTTATTTTTTAAAGAGGAATAAATTATTTCCTTAATATAATGAGATATTTCCTTANATGAAGAAGTTGAAAATTTGTTCAACGCCGACGGCGCCGTTTGACAGAGAGCAGGGAATTAAATTGTGGAACGCTCGCGCCGAGTGCGCCAGAATGGGTTATTTTTTAAAGAGGAATAAATTATTTTCTTAATATAATGAGATATTTCATTTCTTATTTTATATTTATTTCCTTGGATTATAAATTTTTTATTTTCCTATTTTATGTTATTTTCTATATCTCATAATAATTAATATGAATTAATTATTGGAGATATCAGGTGATATATCTTTCCTTTCATATCATTTCTTTTTTATTATTTTTTCTATTATAGGATTCTTGTAAGGGTTATTTATACCCCCGTTCATATCAATGAAATAATTATATATTCTGCATNTTCCTATTATAGGATTCTTGTAAGGGTTATTTATACCCCCGTTCATATCAATGAAATAATTATGTATTCTGCATTATTCTGAATTTTAACAAACACATTTGCACTTAAGTGTTGATGTAATTTTACTAAAAATAAATCTTAACCAGATCATGGCAATATCCCCAATTACAACGAAAATTTCAAAGGATATCCCACGTGGACTTAAAGCCATATTTTTCAAAGCTAATCCTAGTTTACTTTTTTGATAAATTTATAAGATAATCCACTATATTTTTG
>JXCR01145417.1:115691-125892 GCA_002079205.1 Phalaenopsis hybrid cultivar | reverse complement strand
CAAGTAATCCTATAGGAACTCCTCTTGAATCCTCTCACAATGATCTTACCTACTAAATGATAGAAGTTAAGATCAATATGTGAAACTTCAAGTTGAGTAAAGAGAAAGGCTTTGAATTTCTAATGGTGGGGGTGCCTTTCTAGTTTTCTAAGACTAGTCAATAGGAAAGTCCTATGGCTAGACCTAGGCTACTAAAGAAAAATTTTCTAAGACTAGTCAATAAGAAATCCTATGGCTAGACCTAGGCTACTAAAGAAGTTTTCTAGACCTCAATCAAAAGTGAGGTCAACATACATGTACATGTATACCTACATACATACATATACATGTACATGTATACATACCTACACACACACACACACACACACACACACATCTATAGATAGATGCATGCATGCATGCATGCATACATACATACAAACATATATAAATATAGATTTTAAAGGGTTTTTTTTATGGTAGGATGAGAACTAATTTGGCCCTTTAAGAAAGTTCACATTATTTTTAATTAATGTGCTATGCGTTTTAGCACAAAAAATAAATATTTATTAATTAATATTGAAATTTAAAATTTTATAAGATTAGTTTCACAATGTTATTTGGAGGTCTTTATCTTTGTGAGTAGAGTTGTGCTTGAAGGCGAGAGGTATAACATAAATATTCATATGTTTCAGCTAGAGTTTCTCCTTTTCCTTGGCTACGCTTGTTCCCTAGTTCTCCTCCTCCTAAACCTGTTGCTCTGGTCTAGNGCTTGAAGGCGAGAGGTATAACATAAATATTCATATGTTTCAGCTAGAGTTTCTCCTTTTCCTTGGCTACGCATGTTCCCTAGTTCTCCTCCTCCCAAACCTGTTGCTCTGGTCTAGGTCTCCTCTCTGCAGCAGGGCTTTCGTGCACTTGCTTGACGAATTCTCCCCTTTGACGACGTGTATTTATGGAAAGCCGCCTTCTTTTAATCTCCTTTTCATTTCTTGCAATGATGACAAGATCATATTCTCCGATGACGAGTGGGATTAAAAGGCTCCAAGCAATGGAGTTTTGCTCTATCTGGTTATGCCATAAGTATGGTTGTAATCGAGTCGGGTCGAGCTGAGTATATCATTGTTCGAGCTGAGTATATCATTGTTCGGTTTGAGCTTGTTTCAAGCTTTCATTTATTGTTCAAGCTTAAATTTTTTACATTTTTCAATGTGTATACTTCATTTGTTTGTGACAAGTGAACAACTATTTTAGTAAGCTAATAAACAAGCTAAAAATTCAAGCGAGTATTAGATTTTCATATAAAAAATTAATAAATAATTTAACCTAAATCTTACCGNCCTTGCTTGACGAATTCCCCCCTCTTTGACAGCGTGTATTTATGGAAAGCCGCCTTCTTTTAATCTCCCTTTAATTTCTTGCAATGATGACAAGATCACATTCTCCGATGACGAGAGGGATTAAAAGGCTCCAAGCAATGGAGTTTTGCTCTATCTGGCTATGCCATAAGTATGGTTGTAATCGAGTAGGGTCGAGCTGAGTATATCATTGTTCGGACTTGACTTGATATAATTATAAGTTTTTCATGTTCGGTTTGAGCTTGTTTCAAACTTTCATTTATTGTTCAAGCTTAAATTTTTTACATTTTTCAATGTGTTTACTTGATTTGTTTGTGACAAGTGAACAACTATTTTAGCAAGCTAATAAACATGCAAAAAATTCAAGCGAGCATTAGATTTTCATATAAAAAATTAATAAATAATTTAACCTATATCTTACCANGCTTTCATTTATTGTTCAAGCTTAAATTTTTTACATTTTTCAATGTGTATACTTGATTTGTTTGTGACAAGTGAACAAATATTTTAGCAAGCTCATAAACAAGCTAAAAATTTAAGCGAGTATTAGATTTTCATATAAAAATTAATAAATAATTTAACCTAAATCTTGCCATTCAACAAAAATGACAAAATAAAGCCCTAAAAGATCATAAATGTCATTTCTCTTTCATTTTCCTCTAAATTCTGGATATTTTCTACACAACAAAAATGACAACTTTAAACCATACTTGATATCAAATCCCATTTCTCCTCTTTTTTTCCTTACATCTCAGAAATAATAAATGAAATTTGAAGGTGGATTTATAGGATTTAAAGAAGTTGAAGTACATGAAGTGGGGTGCGAGGAAGGATGAGAAATATGAGGGTTAATCAAGTAGGACTTTAGAGCAAAGTGGAAAGTGGAGATAAACTAGATTCTCTCCTATTTCCCCCTTTAATTCTAATGTCTCCCTCACCAGCTCCACACAACCCATAACCTCCAATGCCAAATGTAGACATCCCAAAGAATATGATTCTACCTCTCAACATAACTTATGTTTTACCCTAAAGTTGGAACTTGGAATGTTCGTGGAATAAATGATGACATTCATATTGTTGATTGTAGGAGTTTGGTGAAAGATTATAATTTGGATGTTTTGTTCTTGCTTGAGACTAAACTTTCTTATTCCTACCTCTCTAACCCTCTTAAAAGTATTCTTCTCAAGTTATTTCCTTTAGACAATGGCTCCAATGAATTCTCAGATGCTTCTAATGATAGAATTTTGCTCAAATAGAATGTCACAATTTTTTTATTGTGTTGAACTGTCATCCTAAATATATTCTTGATGTTCTCACTTTCTCTACTTCTGTCATTTTTTTCATTACTTTCATTTATGTTGTTAATAGTGCTACTACAATAAAGGATCTTGGATATTTTGGGGGACTTTAACCACATTAGATCCCAAGAAGAAAAAATTTAAGGCTTTTTTTCCCTCCTCTCAAAGCTTTTTGACTTCACTATTTGCATATCATCTAGTGGTATAATGGACCTCTTCAATATTGGGCACTCCGTCAATAGGTTTAATTCATAAGTTTTAAATCTAATCAAAAGCTTATCGGATAACACTTTATGTAATAATTCTTGAGTGAATGATTTCTCTCTTTCTAGCGTCAAAATCTTGGAGCCTTTAACTTTAGATCACTCATCCATTTTCTTACACTTGGGAAACAATTATATTCTTACTTAAAAAATTTTTATATAAAGTTTATTGGAGCTTTTTCCCATATTTCATTAACATTGCTTCTAGAGGGGTGTCAGTAGGGCATAGAGGTCATAGTACGGGGATGCAAGGGCCGTGAGCCATGTAGGTTGTAGTTGGTCATGTAAACCGTAGTTGTAAATTGTGATGCCATCTTTAGGCCATTGAGGTTAGAGTTGGGGACCAGATGGGCTGAAAATTACGTAGATTGTAGTGATGAGTTATGTTGATGTTCATAAGCCGCAGGGGCTGGAGTCAAGAAGTACATGAATTGTTAGCCACATAGGTTGTAGTTGCACGTAAAATGCAGTAGTGATTTGCGATGGTCTCCATAGGTCATTGAGGCCAGATTTAGGAGCTATGTGAGTAGTGATAACATTTGCAGACTACAGAGGACGGAGGACGTAGTTGGGAGTTGCACGAGTGGTGGATCATGTAGGTCGTAGTTGGTCATTTAGGCCATAATGCTAAGTTGTGGTGGCGTCGTAGTTGATCACTTAGGCCATAATAATAAGTTGTGGTGACATTTGTAAGAAACCAAGGCCAGAGTCAAGGGTTGTACGAGTTGTGAGCTACATGGGTTTTAGTTGATCACGTAGGCTATAGTGTTGAGTTGTAATGACGTCAGTAGAATGCAGGGGCTAGAGTCAGGAGCTTGTGATTTGTGAGTCACATTGGTCATAATTGGTCACGTACATCGTAGTTGTGAGCTGTGATGATGTCTGTAAGCCATCGGGGTTAGAGTTGAGAGTTGTACAAGCCGTGGACCACATAGGTCGTAGTTATTCATGTAGGTTGTACTGGTGAAATGTGAGGAGAGAACTTCAGAAATTTAGAGATGGTCACCACATTTTAAGTATGACGGTTGTAAGTCGTTGTTATGGGGTGCGTTGTTGCATCATATTCAAGATGAATTGTTATATCGTCTTCAGAGATGCACCATTATACCATATGTGAGGCACATTTTTGTATCGTATTCTTGGTTTATCGTTTCGTCGTCTTTGAAATGCGTCATTATACAATGTGATGGAGACGTTCTGCTTCGCCCGGTGCTTTGCTATTTCATAACGTACTATGGAATTCCGCAATGCACATTGTGACTCTACAAGGGACTTTGTGGTAAGCAGCAGGTGACAACCGATGGTGGTCAATGGTAGAGGGTGGCTGATGGTGGTAGACGACAGTTAGTAGCTGCATAAATGATAGGAATTAGCTGAATCTTTGGTGTAAAAACGATGTTGAGCTTCAGCTCCTTCTGCAAGCTCCGGTCTTCTTCTCGCTTGAGGTATGGGTCTCGTCTCAAGAGGAGGGTAAAGTTCTATTTATAGAGTCTAAGAGAGGCCTCTTTGCAGGTATAGAAAGAATTTATACCACTTCATTGAACGACCCGGAGAGATTCCTTATATCGAACGATGTTCGATGAACATTTGAGTGTCTTGGTGTTGTCAAAATTGAGCGATCTCAGGCTCGTTAGATTCATCTTACCAAGACACTCGATCTGACTGTAGGCATATCAGATTTAACATTTGTTTGACATTCCAATTATGCCCTGAAATCTTTCAAAAGTGATTTGACGGCTTGATCTTAGTTTGATTTGACTCAGATCATACCAAATTTAGTACCATTGGGTTCGTCTTGTCGATCATTTTGACTGTAAGTTTGCTAAATCAGAGTTCTAGAGGATTCTTAATCGAAATTGAAATATTTCATGCTCAAAATATAGTATTAAAATTTGTGTCATACATCGAGGTTCGTGTTTATTGGCGCTATATCATTGGTCAACAATACTAATTATAATTAAAATTTTAAATTGAAAAAGAAGTTATATATATTAGTGTAAAACTCTTTAAAAAACACATGAATGACATTTCAAATATTTCACAGAAATTTTTTGGTTTCATAGAAAATAATAAAATGTGCACAAAGAACGTGAACCATAATATTTTTATAATGCATTAGCTTTGAAAGCATTCTGATTTGTGTCATACATCGAGATTCGTGTTTATTGGCGATATATCATGGGTCAACAATACTAATTATAATTAAATTTGATTAATTGAAAAAGAAGTTATATATTAGTTAAAAACTCTTAAGAAAATACAGAAGAACATTTCAAAGATCTCACACAAATTCTTCAATCTCATAGAAAAGAATAAATTACGTACAAAGAATATGAACCACTGTATTTTTAATATATATTATTTAACGAACTTTGAATGCATTAAGTTCGTGTCATATATTGAGGTTTGTGTTTATTGGCGATATATCACTAGTCAACAATAATAATTATAATTAAATTTATTTAATTGAAAAAAGTTATATATTAGTGAAAAACTTTTAAAAAATATATGAAGGACATTTCAAAGATCTCACATAAATTCTTTAGTCTAATAGAAAAAAAATAAAGTTCGTACGAATAACATGAGCTACATTATTTTTAATATATATTATTTAACGAACTTTGAATGCATTGAGATTCATGTCATACATCGATATTTGTGTTTTTTTTAAAAAGAAGTTATATATTAGTGAAAAACTTTTAAAAATATATGAATGACATTTCAAAGATCTTACGTTAATTCTTTAGTCTGATAGAAAAGAATAAAGCACAAATGACATGAAAAAGAAGTTATATATTAGTGAAAAACTTTTAGAAAATACATGAATGACATTTCAAAGATCTCTCATAAAAAATTATATATTAGTGAAAAACTTTTAAAATATATATGAAGGACATTTCAAAGATCTCATATAAATTCCTTAGGGCCCGTTTAAGGTAGGGGTAGAGGCGAAACACGATACGTAGACACAATTCTGTGTCATTTAGGGCGGCAGTTGCAGCACATCTCGACAGAATTTTTCACATTTTTACGAAAACGCGGGCCACGAGATTGACCCCGCAGCCTGCGTTCGCTCACGTAAGTATTACCCGACTGCTNACATCGAGATTCGTGTTTACTGTCGATATATCATGGGTCAACAATACTAATTATAATTAAATTTGATTAACTAAAACAGAAGTTATATATTAGTTAAAAACTCTTAAGAAAATACAGAGGAACATTTCAAAGATCTCACATAAATTCTTCGATCTCATAGAAAAGAATAAAGTACGTACAAAGAATATGAACCATGGTATTTTTAATATATATTATTTAACAAACTTTGAATGCATTAAGTTTGTGTCACACATCGAGGTTTGTGTTTTTTGACGATATATCACTAGTCAACAATAGTAATTATAATTAAATTTATTTAATTAAAAAAGAAGTTATATATTAGTGAAAAACTTTAAAAAAATATGTGAAGGACATTTCAAAGATCTCACATAAATTCTTTAATCTAATAGAAAAAAATAAAGTGCGCACTAAGAACATGAGCTACATTATTTTTAATATATATTATTTAAGGGACTTTGAATGCGTTGAGATTCATGTAATGCATCGATATTTGTGTTTTTTTTTTTAAAAAGTTATATATTAATGAAAAACTTTTAAAAATATATGAATGACATTTCAAAGATCTCACATTAATTCTTTAGTCTGATAGAAAAGAATAAACTACGTATGACATGAAAAAGAAGTTATATATTAGTGAAAACACTTAGAAAATATATGAATGACATTTCAAATATCTATCATAAAAAAGTTATATATTAGTGAAAAAATTTTAAAATATATATGAAGGTCATTTCAAAGATCTCACATAAATTCTTTAGGGTCCGTTTAAGATAGGGGCAGAGGCAAAGCGCGACGTGTAGACGCAATTCTACGTCATTTGGGGAGGCGGTTGCAGCACATCACAACGTAATTTTGAATGTTTTAACAAAAATGCGGGCCAAGAGATTGACCCCGCGACTTGCATTCGCTCCCGTAAGTATTACCCGACTGCCCTTGACCTCTCTGAGCATCTCATCTTTCCCCGCTACTCCGAATCAGAGAACCTCATCATCTCTGGCTCTAGTCAATTGATCAAACCAACTGAATCCAAGGACCGCTTCCCCGTCCCTTAACCCGTGTTCGCTCCCTTGAACTTTCCCCCAAGAAAACCAGGCAGAGATGCCGAAACCGGAGCTGCTCTGCCTAATCTAGTGATTCGGCGAGGTTTTCGGGCAATATTTGAAGTACGGTTTACCAGAAGATCGTGCGATGAAGATGTCACAAAGGAAGTGAAAGATGCAAATAATTTTAGCAACTTTCATGTTCAAGCAACACTGGAATGTAGAAGAAATACTTTGTCATTTCAATTAGTAGTTGCACCATGCCTTACATAGAAAGAATTTTAATACAACTTGATGAATAGCTATTCATATGCTTTTCTTAATTATGGGCATATAAAAATTTAAATAAACGTTATCCAGTAAGAATGCCTTCCAACTTGGCCATGGTTTTGCATTCTTTTTTTTTAATACTGAAAAGCTAAAATCCAAGTTCAACATTGACTTATTAACTTACCCTCTAAACTTCAAAATGGGACAATTGCATGTCAGAGTTCTATTTTAAGCAGATTTAATAAATAAGGGCAGAATGAGACAATTGCATGTCACAGTTCTATTTTAAGCAGATTTAATAAACAAGGGCAGAATGAGACAATTGCATGTCACAGTTCTATTTTAAACAGATTTAATAAAAAATGATAAAAAATGATAAAATGATTATTTTTCAGAAACAACTGTCCAATTTTTACACAGCTGTAACAAAAAGACAACCAACATACCCGCAGCTGCTTCATGGGGCAGCGCGGCTAGAGCTGAAAAATTGAGAAACTACAGTTGCCTCAAACAAACNAATTGCATGTCACAGTTCTATTTTAAACAGATTTAATAAAAAATGATAAAAAATGATAAAATGATTATTTTTTCAGAAACAACTGTCCAATTTTTACACAGTTGTAACAAAAAGACAACCAACGTCCCCGGAGCTGCTTCATGAGGCAGCGCAGCTACAGTTGAAAAATTGAGAAGCTGCAGTTGCCCCAAACAAATCCTTAGTTTGATAAAAAAGAATAAAATTTGTACAAAGAACTTGAGCCACATAATTTTTAATATATATTATTTAACGAACTTTTAATGTATTGAAATTCATGTCATACATCGAGATTCGTGTTTATTGATGATATATCATGGGTCAAAAATACTAATTATAATTAAATTTGTTTAATTGAAAAAGAAGTTATATGTTACTGAAAAACTTTAAAAAAAATACATGAATGACATTTCAAAGGTCTCACATAAATTCTTTAGTTTCATAGAAAAGAATAAAGTGCATACAAAGAACATGAAACACGATATTTTAAATATATATTATTTAACGAACTTTGAATGTATTGAAATTTGTGTCATACATCAAGATTCGTGTTTATTGGTGATATATCACGAGTGAACAATACTAATTATAATTAAATTTGTTTAATTGAAAAAGAAGTTATATGTCAGTGAACAATTCTTAAAAAAAACATGAACATTTTAAAGATCTCACATAAATTCTATATCTGATAGAAAAGAATAAGTGCGTACAAAAAATATGAAANATGGGTCAAAAATACTAATTATAATTAAATTTGTTTAATTGAAAAAGAAGTTATATGTTACTGAAAAACTTTTAAAAAAATACATGAAGGACATTTCAAAGGTCTCACATAAATTCTTCAGTTTCATAGAAAAGAATAAAGTGCATACAAAGAACATGAAACACGATATTTTAAATATATATTATTTAACAAACTTTGAATGTATTGAAATTTGTGTCATACATCGAGATTTGTGTTTATTGGTGATATATCACGAGTGAACAATACTAATTATAATTAAATTTATATGTCAGTGAACAATTCTTACAAAATACATGAACATTTCAAAGATCTCACATAAATTTTATATCTGATAGAAAAGATCAAGTGCGTACAAAAAACATGAAGCATAATATTTTTAATATATATTATTTAACGTACATTGAATGCATGTTAGGATACAAAGAATATAGGTCAAATCTTTATAGAATCCAATATGTACAAAAAAATTCATTCGAATTCATTGAATATGCAAATCCGACTACATAGATCAAGAGTTTTACTTCATCGATGAAGTATAAATCATTTNACATGAAGCATAATATTTTTAATATATATTATTTAACGTACATTGAATGCATGTTAGGATACAAAGAATATAAGTCAAATCTTTATAGAATCAAATATGTATAAAAAATTCATCCGAATTCATTGAATATGTAAATCCGACTACATGGATCAACAATTTTACTTCATTGATGAAGTACAAATCATAGAAATAATCAATATAAAATATTTATTTAGTTATTCAAAAAAAATTGATCATTTATTGTAAAAATTACACTTTTAGTAATTTCTTTTAGAAATTTAATTAATGTGACTCACAGTGTCAGAGTGTGAAATATTAGGAATGAACCTCTGGATCGTATCAATGAAGGGATCAGTTCGCTCAGGAANTTCTTTTAGAAATTTAATTAATGTGACTCACAGTGTCAGAGTGTGAAATATTAGGAATGAACCTCTGGATCGCATCAATGAAGGGATCGGTTCGCTCAGGGCCTCTCAATGNACATATATATACATGTACATATACATATATATACATATATATACATGTACATATACATATATATACATATATTTACATATACATACATATACATATACATATATATACATATACATATACATACATATACATATACATACATATACATATACATATACATACATATACATACACATATACATACATATACATACATATACATATACATACACATACACATACATATACATACATATACATATACATATACATATACATATACATACACATACACATACATATACATATACATACATATACATATACATATACATATACATACATATACATATACATATACATATACATACATATACATACATATATATATATATATATATATATCTAATATTCGGAAGAGTTTCCCATGAGTTTTTTCGCCCCATGATGAGATCCCGCGCCATCTGCTTAATAATCCAGAGCTCCCGCGCCACGGTGTGATCGAACGCTTGACCTGAGAGGACTTATAGTAACCTCGTCACCAACAGGCTAAAGGTTGTGGCGCGCGCGTGTGTATATATATATAT
>JXCR01145417.1:73401-83918 GCA_002079205.1 Phalaenopsis hybrid cultivar | reverse complement strand
GGGGGGGGGGGGGAATTCTAATGGAAAGATCATATTCAGTTCCAGTTTCTCATTAAGAGAGGAAGTGATTTAGGTTATTGATTAAGGAAGGTGTTAATGAGGAGTTTTGGAGGGAAAAAAACTAAAGAAGGAGAGGGAGGAGGATCACAACTAAAGAGAGGTATGTAGGCCAATAGGAGAAGGAGAGGTGGGTGATGAAGTTGCAATGTGGGATGGTTGGATAAAAAATGGAATGGAGGGATGAGATCAAAAGAGCATGAAGAGATATTTTTGTAAAGTTTTGACAATTCGATCAAGACATTTATGAAAAATATGAAAAAATGAAAGTTGTGACCTTTCTAAGGGAAATAAACAAGGAATCTAATCATTCAAATATTTTCAAAAAAAACAATTATCTAGCTAAGTTATGGTCATTTGAAGTGGCTAGGCATTTTTTGGAAGTGGTTGGAAGTTGGTCGAGAGTTGTTCATGGAAAAAAAAAAAAACCAACTTAGGCTCATTTGATATAGGGAAACATGAGAATTCTAGTGGTGCAAGTTATTTTGATTGAATCAAGCACCTTTTTGAGATAATCTTAGTCAAAGTGGGCCTAAACCCTAGGAGAGCTGAAAAAGTAGGTTTTTAGTTGGAGATTTTAATTATATTTATTGGACCAAAATGTGTATTTTTATATTTAAAATAACTTTTATTGAAGTTCAAACTTGATTTGAAGTCGTTTTGAACTAGTTATGGCCGTATTATCCTTTTCTCTTTCTTGATTATTATTCTCTCTCCAAATTATCATCGGCTCGATGGGGTTTAAATAGAGTGAAATTTGCATGTAGGAGGGCTCATTTGAAAGATGTAGGCAAGATGGATGCAATGACAAGGCCATTTTCAAAAATAAGTAATGATTCATTAAAAAATTTTACGTAGCACCATTTTTCAAGTGCACAATTTTACGCAAAGACAGTGCTTGGTGAATGTCAAACTAGTTTGCATGTTCTTCATACGTGATCATGAAGATTATACAACTTATAGGATGTAATTTGGTTCACCATATTTACCTGTGGAGAAAATTTGATAAATTTAGTGTTTTCGGTCACTATGCATGCATGAAAATTTTGAATTGGTAACTTTCATGTAAAGATTATTTCACGCAACTATCAACTCCTTTGCATAGTATTCAAATACTATTTGATCAGTTGGTTTTATTTTCACACATCGGTAGTGTGTCTATGTCCCTGGTAGGTCGTGACTACTATTCTTCCACTGATATACTTTGTTCACTTCTTCCTTGAGCAAGTATAATAAGATAATTTCTCCATTCTCGAGCCATCTCTTTAATCATCCTTAAATAGAGGGGGTTCTAGAATCTCTAAATCTAAAGTAATGAGATCCCCAATAGGGTGGTAGGTTAGGAGTGATGAGCGTAATTGATCGAAGTAAGTTTGATGTGAAGTCGACCTTCTCCAATTTTTGGACTGAGTCATATATTTCACATTTGTTTCATCTCTCTTCTGAGCTTGATTTATTTTTAACAAATTAAGCTAAGATTCTACTCCAAAAATTTTGCTTGTCAATAAAAACTCTAAATCCAAAACAAAACAAAAACTCTAAATTTAAAATAAAAAAAAAACTTCAAATCTAAAACAAAATAGAGCTCCAAATTCAAAACAAAACAAAAATCAAAATTTAAAACAAAATAAAACCAAAATAAAATTCATATAGATAGTTTTAAAAGAAACGCCTAGTCTAACATATGAGTAATGAAGTACATTGTCTGATTGGAGATCTCAACAAATAGCATGGAGCATTAGGTTGAATTTAACATATACTCCAATATTTCTAAATTTTGAAAAAAATGTCTTCTTATAAGTTGATCTCCTCTTTTGGAGACGAATTGAACCCACCTACATGTAAAGAACTCATATTGCAAAGATCAACATTCAAGTCTCTAACAGGCTTTGTTGAAATGAAAGTAATTCTTGGAAATATACCCTTTACAATAATGAAATCAGACACAATACAAATCGCATAACTGTCAGCTGGGTTTGATATAATGTCAACTTGAGAATTTCTATTGTTAAAGAGAGTCCCGAGAGAAGAAGAGCCCGTCATCTTCAAGCATACAATGAATTCAATTTGTATTGTCTCTTTCTACTGCGCTTTGCCAAAGAAGAAGTGTTCTCAGAAGATGTGGGCATTAAATGCAGAAACAAATGATATATAAAAATAAGAAAACACCAAAAATATAAAAATTAAAGATCGCCTTGTTGTAACTCAATGAGAGGGTGAAAACACTTTCATAACTCACATCCGAGGTTAAGGCTGGGGACGAGTATGATGGAGAGGAAATCCGATTATTGAAAAAGAGAAAAAGCTATGGAGGCCATTGAGTTCTGAAAGGAGAATGTCACTAACAAGGAAGTTAGACTTTACGAGACCACTTGCCTATTAAAGGATAGTTGGTTTCATTTTTTAATTACTATATTTAGTGAAAAGAGACAACAACAGGATCATTACTAGTTCATCTCAACCCTCCCACCACAATAAAAAAAAAGAAGAGGAACTTTTTGTTGTCCAGAGTTCATTTAGTGTTTGAAAAGCTCACTTGAAAAGGACAAATGTTCCGTTGCCTAGATTTAGCAAATAACTTCACATCAAATGAAGAAGAAATTTAGGGAAAAAGAGAAATTTGCTCATAGATGTTCAGAGCTTATCAGAAGGACAACCAAGAAAGGAGTGATCCATGATAAAGATCTTGGTGTCTTAATAAAATTATGAATCAAGGGGAGAATGAAATTAATGACATAATAACTAAGTCCTTCACTTTAAAGAACTTTGACCTAGTTCTAAATAAATTTCAGAATAAAATAGTATGAATAAAATACAAGTAAATGACTAAGGATATTTCAAGCCTTCTAATTTTTCCACCAAATAGTTGAGTCCTCACTATTAAATGAACCATAATATCTCAGATATCTTGTTAAGAAATATTTGAAAATTATTAATTAGAAAAGTTTATACATTCAAAATCCTTATAAGAAATATGCTCTACAATTCTTAGTGAAAAAAGAAAAGGAAAAAAGAAAATAAATTATGTGAAAGGCTTGATTCAAAAAAAGAAGAAGAAAAAGAAGCCCTCCTGAGAAGAAGCTTAATGTGAGCATAAAATAAAAAATTAGTGTCTGAATTCTTCCCCAATTAATAAAACTTAAAAAAAATCTTTTAAGAAAATTCTTCTGATATTCTATTTAGGAAAAATTTAAGTGATCTTGGGCTTAGTTTGCTGGCTATTAACTCGCTTAGAAATATCTTTGAGAAATAAAAATATTTTAATCACATGGTTAAGAGTTTTGAAATCTGCATAGGCCTAAAAAGAGGGGAATTATTAGCAATTAATGAAAATTTGACCTTGAAGTTATATTTTTCATGTTCAGGAAATTCAACTCCAATTTCAATTCAAGAACATCAAAGTATTTTTTCGAGACAATATGGACAATTTGTACAATTGGTGTTAAGGAAATAACTACCACTGCAAATGAGGCTACAAAGTTGCAACCTTTTGAGTTGTGATGTTTTTAGAAATAACACATCTTTATGTGTACTTGAAGGAATATAGCAGTGATAATACTTTAAAGAATGAGTTATTTTTATATTTACTCTCAGCAAGTGGATGATATCTCAAGAAGTACTATGTATTGTGATATTTTAAAGAATGAATTTTAAAAATAAAATATTGTTCTTATAAACGTCGGTGCCACACTTGTTTGAAATTGGGTTCAAAACATAAATAAAAGCAATGTAATTAAAAAACTCAGAAAACTTAAATCAAATTGAATAAAAAAATCAAATCTAAATGAAATACAAAATAAAGGAAATGAAATAAAACAAATAAAGAGAATGAAACAAACGAAGAAAAAAATTAATAAAAAACTAGTTGAATATTAATGTGTGCTAGAAAATTCGCGGCGGTAGAGTAATGGATTATCGTCTTAATGTTACACGAGGATTCAACACAAACTCAAATGAAAGAGAAACAACCTGTGATGACACCATAAGTTTTTATGTGGAAAACTCGTAAAGGGAAAATACCACGGGGTCTGACCTAGTTACAAAAATCCACTATAAGTTGATGATTACAGAGACCCCTTGTCTCACAGAAGGAAAAATGTTACTAGATTTTCCAAGATACAACGTCGACTGACGACTCAGGTTAGCGGTGGTCGAAGACAGTTGATGACGGTCGGCGGTAATTGACAGAGATCAGTGGTGATCTGTGGTGGTCGACGACAGTCGGCGGTAAATTTTAATAGTCTGTTGTGCCATGTAGATAAGGTTTGGCTAGTTCTATTTTATAGAACTACATCTATTTTATAGATTGCTGCCTATGTTTGCCTGCACCATAATCACCATGAATTTTCATAAAATTTTCACAAATTCTATAAATTCCACAAATTCCATAATTTCCATACAGGTCCATGAATCATACAAATTTTTATAAATTAAAATTAAATTGAGAGGATGAGGATTAAGACAACCTTAAATGGAGTAAGGTTTTCGTTTCCAGGTTACCTTAGGTTGTATGTAAGACCACCATAAATGGAGTAATATTTTCCTTTCTAATGTAATTGTTAAAATCAAATTGAGAGGATGAGGAGTAAGACCACCTTAAATGTAGTAAGGTTTCCGATTCCGCGTTACCTTAAAATGGTTGTACACCTTAAATGGAGTAAGGTTTTCCTTCCTAATGTAATGATTAAAATTAAATTGAGAGGATGAGGAGTAAGACCACCTTAAAAGGGTTAAGGTTTCTAATTCGGTGTTACCTTAGGATAGATGTAAGACCACCTTAAATGGAGTAAGGTTTTTGATTTCGCGTTACCTTAGGATGGATGTAAGACCATGTAAAATGGAGTAAGGTTTTCCTTTCTAATGTAATGGTTAAAATTAAATTGAGTATGGTTTCAGATTACGTGTTGCCGTAGTATGGATGTAAGACCACTTTAAATGGAGTATGGTTTCAGATTACGTGTTGCCGTAGTATGGATGTAAGACCACCTAAAATGGAGTAAAGTTTTCCTTTCTAATGTAATGGTTAAATCTAAACTGAGAGGATGAGGAGTGACACTTTAAATGGAGTATGGTTTCCAATTATGCGTTGTCGTAGGATGGATGTAAGACCACCTAAAATGGAGTAAGGTTTTCCTTTCTAATATAATGGTAAAATCTAAATTGAGAGGATGAGGAGTAAAATCATCTTAAATGGAGTAAGGTTTCCAATTCCGTGTTACCTTAGGATGGATGTAAGACCACCTTAAATGGAGTAAGATTTTTCTTCCTAATGTAATAACTAAAATTAAATTAAGAAGATGAGGAATAAGAACACCTCAAATGTGGTAAGGTTTCAGATTCTGCATTACCTTAAGATGTATGTAAGACCATTTTCAATGGAGTAAGGTTTTCATTCCTAATGTAATTGTTAAAAAAATAAATTCTAATGGTAGAAGTAAGACTACAGTAAATGGAGCAAGGTTTTTTATGCTTTGACCAGCTCTTGGGTTGGATGTGAGCCCCTATGTTTTTCCTCTAAATTTTGATTATTTTGTTCACCTCTTGGGTTAGATGTGAGTCTCCAACATTCTTTTCTAATGTGACAGACATTTTCTTCGACTAGCTCTCAAGTTGGATGTGAGTTCCCGTGCTTTCCTGTTTCATCGACTCTTCTAATCAAATCAATTTGCCAAACTATCAAATTCTCAACAAGAATTTTTTGATAACTTTCACCCTCAAAATCTCAAAAAAAAATGGAAACTTTAAAAAAAGTATAAATGAACAAACAAAATCGAAAATATAAATAGAAAATTACATTCAATCATTTTCACTTGGTACCTAAAATCCATAACGAGAGCTCTTAAACTTCCAAATCAAATCTTTCCCTTGAGTTGGGGATTCCCGAGCAGAAAACCCAACTCAAATTCATTCTCAAACATGATTCAGTTTATAGGTCGTCTTAAGTATCTTTGCTTAGACATTTCTTCAGATTTTATTGATCATTTCGGTCAACATTACTACGTGCGGTGTGCTTGTTCAACACACCACACCTATTGGGAGTTCATTTATTGACTTCATTTTTATGAGGTATGTCTCCCTCTCTAGAACCTAGGATCTAGCCATAAGACTTCGCTACTGACTCTTCTAGAGGACTAGTATTGGGACCCATAACCACCTCTTGACTCCTTGTAGTCTTATATGTATGGTTTTGAATCCTCAATACTTAGTTAAGTTAATTGAAACCAACATATTGAAAACTGAGTCAAAGTTTCTATAAGGTTGAAAGTGTCTTAGGCAAATTTTTGAACCTACCGTTTGGCGTGGCTTATCCTGTACGACGTGGTTGGAGCTCGCAATTTATGATCGTTTGGTGCGGCGTTTTTCTTGCCGCGACCGTGAATCTGAACGAAAAGCCGGCCACGGGTATGACCCTGCGGCCCGCTTTATCCTTCAGATTTTTTACTTCTCTGCCCCGCCCCCATTCGATTCCACCTTCTTTACCTAGCCGCCCCGCCGAGACCGAGCTCCTCCTCTGCCCTAACCGTCGCAGGGGGATCGGGAATAAAGGATGTCTGGGTAGGGGAAGCAGGGTGTAACGGTGTTGTGTGCCGGCAACATAGATTCCTGTTGGGTTGAGGAAGATGGTGCAAAGTCTCATGGAGATCGTGAATCTTCCCGACCAAGAGATGTATGCTAGCTCAAGGAGTGTGGGATGGATCCTTGCGAGGCCGTGCAACGACTTCTCTCTCAAGGTGATGCCTTTCTCCCTGCTCTCTCTTTGCCCTTTCCGGCTGTTATCTAAGTTGGAAGGGGGTCAAATGAGTTATTGATATGTGGATTTAGGATTTTTTTGCTCGTTTTGTACTGACTTTTTTAAATTAACTGCACAATCTCGTTGTTCTATTTTTTCTCCATACTACTTGATTACAATACACTTTACTGGGTGCTCTACTCGTCCATCTGTACCATTTATTGGCCTGAAAGATTAGACCAATTTAGTCCTCTTTTAGATTTGGGGAGTTGGGTGGGTATTTTCAGCACTGAATCCTTTACTGAACAGTGGAGGCTTTGGTCGTTCTGTTTCAGTCAATTTTTTTGCCGGAAGACTTTGAAAAATGTTGAAAATTAAACATAATTTTATCTCCTGTTTTACTGGTAATATTTTTATGGCATTGGTGACCAGGGACAATGTTATGATAGATGGGATGAGAAAGGATAGGAGAAGAAAGGAGAGGAGATGTGGTTCAGTTGGTCCTTTCGACCAGAAGTGGTGGATGATAATGTTCGGAGTAGAACAAGAAGAATTGAGGGAGTTTACTTCGGAGTGTGTTTTGGTTTGGGATGTGCATGGTTAGTCGAACAACAGTTTATCAGTCTAGGTTCTTGATCAAAATCTGAACTATTTCAGGACTTCCTTTCACATTGTTTGGTATACCTTTGCTCCCTTATATGAAGTTTATGTTTGTCTAAATTGTCTGTTTGCACGGGAACATAAAAATTGGGTTGAAAACTATCACTATATGACATAATCACTAAAAATTGGTTCGTACAAAGAGTGTCGAGGTCATGCCTTCCCATTTATCACTTGCAACATTTCTCATGAGCTTCTCATTCTTTGCTTATGGTTTGCTACTTCATGACTTCTTCATATATGTAAGAATTTTTAAAAACATTTATTGATAGTTGTTTATAAATTTGGTAGATTTACATACATACTACTTATTTCTTCTGTATTTAAATATATAACAAGGTAACACCTAAAGTTCAATTTTTACATAAATGCCGCTTACCTATGCATGAATGTGTATTTCACTTTTTAAAAGTTAAAATGATGGTTTTTTATGTGATATGAATGATTTAGGTAGTATAAGAGTAAAAAGTAAACTTTATAAATTTTATGTTTTAAACAGGTTTACTGAAGAGGGGCAAAATTGTCATTTTTTATAAACAACTGTCCGATAGCTGGTTTCACACAGCTGCACCAAACAGACAGCCAGTTTCCCTGCAGCTGCTTTCTCGTAGCAGCTTCCTAAGGCAACACAACTGCAACTGAAAAGCTGAGAAGCTGCAGCTGCGCCAAACAGAACTTAGATTTTCTGAGCACTATGAAACATTGCTTTATGCATGTACTAAATCCCATAGTGCATGACATTCATTTGAGACCATTCGACATGTGTTGAGAGACACCCTGTCAGGAGCATTCTGCTAGACTTTGTTCTTCGCTTAGACGAAGACTGATTTACATTTTGTCTGTTAGACGACTTCGATCAGGTCAACAATTTTCATTCGCCACGTCGCGTGTGAAAATGTCTCGAATTAGCTCGTCCATTAGCGGATTTATTTAGATGTCCTCGGATAATGAAATAGACCGCTCGAGCTCGATAGATTTTACCATTTGAAGAAATATATTTTACTAGTTTTGCCTACAGGCCAGCAAGCTAGAAACAGTGTTTTTTTTAAAATAAAATAAAGTTTAATAATAAAAAAAAGAAAAAAAAGAGCCTTTATAAACGCACGCACCCCCTCGTTCGGCGTCGTTCGACTGAAGCCCTAGCCCCTTTTTGCGAAAACCACCGGCCCTAACCCCTCTCTCGTTCGAAGCTCGCCAGCCGGCGCTCCTCCCCGGCTAATGCTCTTCCGGTCCTTCCCTCTCCACCAGTCAACCGTGCGCCTCCCCCCTCCTTTTAATCGTGAGCCAAACTCCCATATCTCCCATTCTCTCTACGTTTTGGAAAGAGGTAACTCCCGAACCGATTCTCCCACTCGCTTCCGGGGAATATTCTTTCAAAAATGGCGGTGCATTTGTTCCTAGTTCTTTTATTATGAGCTTTGCCATTGAATGGGTTGCTGGATCTTGGCCATTGGTTTGGGTCCTTTTCATTAATTTCATTCTTGAAACTGCATATTCTATCAATCCACCAGTTTTTAGATTGAAGAGATTTGCTGTAGTTGCTGCCATGTGCATCCTTGCCATCCGTTCTGTGAATGTTCAACTAGTTTTTTTTTTCTTCATACGCAGACCTTTGTATTTAAAAGACCAGCTAGCTTTTTGAAGCCATTGATTTTTGCAACCGCATTTATGACCTTCTTTTCAATTGTTGTCGCATCATTTAAGACATCGACAGGATCGAATATTTTCTATTCGTTCATTTACCGTACGTCTTGGTCAAAAGCTGGTATTTTGGATTGGTGTATACCTCCTTGAGATGCTTACACTGTAGCCATAGTCGTTGGAGCAAATTCAACCTGTCCATANTAGTCCTATATCTTTGAAATGTCCTTACCATTTGAACTCCTTTAAGATAATTTTTCTTGACTTTTATCGAGACATTCTTAGGTAACTTCAGTTATCTAAGATGTAATTAACTATAGGGGCTTGCCCTTATAGGAACTTTCTTAAGTAACTTCTGTTACCTAAGATGTAATTAACTATAGGGGCTTGCCCTTATAGGAAGTTTGAAATGTCCTTACCATTTGAACTCCTTGAAGGTAATTTTTCTAGATTTTTATCGAGAGTATTATTTAAGTAAATACCATTTGAACTCCTTGAAGGTAATTTTTCTTGATTCTATTGAGAGTATTCTTAAGTAACTCTAGTTATCTATCCTTGAAGGTAATTTTTCTTGATTTTTATCGAGAGTATTCTTAGATAACTTTAGTTATCTAAGATTATAATTTTTTCTTGATTTCTATCGAGAGTATTCTTAGGTAACTTCAGTTATCTAAGATGTATTAACTATAGGGGCTTGCCCTTATAGAAAGCTTTTCCCGAACCCAGCATAATATAAACCCTATATTATAGGGGCTTGCCCTTATAGGAAGCTTTTCCCGAACCCAGCATAATATAAACCCTATTTAAATTTTCCTTGATTTCTATCGAGAGTATTGTTAGGTAACTTCAGTTATCTAAGATGTAATTAACTGTAGGGGCTTGCCCTTATAGGAAGCTTTTCCCGAACCCAACATAATATAAACCCTATTTAATTTTTTATATTAAATAGGGGAACTTGTCGGCCAATACATTGATTTCGCAGACCAAACATATGTCATAACTTTCTTTATTTTATTTGATCAGCCTCACCCTCAATTCTTACATTCATCCTTCGGGATAGATACAGGATTTGAGGTAAACATCTTTCATCTAAACTATGAAAATTATGGGGTCAGTTTGACTTCATCTTTTTCAAAACTAAAACTTTTATATTTAAACTATGAAAATTATGGGGTCAGTTTGACTTCATCTTTTTCAAAACTAAAATTTTTTTAACCTAAACTATGAAAATTATGGGGTCAGTTTGACTTCATCTTTTTCAAAACTAAAATTTTTAAACCCAATACATTGGTTTCACAGATCAAACGGATGTCATAACTTTCTTTAGTTTATTTGATCGATTCACTTCAACTTGTGTTCATCCTTCGGGATAGATACAAGATTTGAGGTAAAGCGCTCTTTCATCTAAACTATAAAAATTATGGAATCA
>JXCR01145417.1:57056-73309 GCA_002079205.1 Phalaenopsis hybrid cultivar | reverse complement strand
AAGCGGGCAACGGGATTTTAATTCCGATGACCGACAGCTTCTTACGGGCAAACCCCACACAAAAAATAGTGCCGACAACTTCTGGAGACTCCGCTGGGGATCAGCTTCTCTCTCCATTTAAGTCAAGAAAAATATATCTTCATACATTGGTAATGCATTTATGTCCCTCATGAATCAAGAATACCTTTCTTCCATACTTTACTCATTTCTGTCTTGGGAAAGTACGATCAACTCTTTTGACCTTCAGGATCATCTATTCAACCATCTTTGGACAGAGTAATTCAGAAGGTCATTAAGGACATTCTGATCTTTATTTGGGGTCGGACCCCTAATAAGTGTGTAGGTGGATTAGTTCCACCTGGGCATTATGTAAAGTAGGTCCCGCGCTGGGTCCTAAACTTTGCATTTTCTATCCTCCCTTTGGGTTGAATTTCCCTTTTCTATAGGTCCCACACTGGGTCCTAAAACATTTTAATTTTGCAAATTAGACCAAATTGTGTCATACTACACAAATTTTGTATATTTTAATCAAATCTTTTTGAAAATTTTAAAATTTTCATTAACCTGGTATTTGGAAAAGCTTGAGACTTACCAGTTGAACTCGAGCATAAGGCATATTGGACGATTAAATAGTTCAATTTTAATTTGAAAGATGCTGGTGAGAAAAGATTGTTACAGTTAAATGAACTTGAAGAGATAAGAAATGAATCTTATGACAATGTCAAAATTTATAAAGAAAAGATGAAAATGTAGCATGATCGAATGATTCTTACTAAAAATTTTCAGTCAGGGCAACAAATTTTGCTATATAATTCAAGGTTAAGATTATTTCCAGGCAAACTTAAGTCCAAGTGGATGGATCNTTATGAAAATGTCAAAATTTATAAAGAAAAGATGAAAATGTAGCATGATCGAATGATTCTTACTAAAAATTTCCAGCCAGGGCAACAAATTTTGCTATATAATTCAAGTTTAAGATTATTTCCAGGCAAACTTAAGTCCAAGTGTATGGATTCATTTTTTGTGATTAAAGTTTATCTTTATGGAGTTGTGGATATTAAAGATCCTAAGTCTGAGAAAATATTTAAAATTAATGAACATAGACTGAAAACTTATTTTATAAGGGATCAACATAAGTTTAATGATGGAATGATGTTGGGTCAACCAGAGTAAGCACTAGTTACGTCCGGCTGACGATGTAAAACCAAACGCTTTGTGGGAGGCAACCGATAATTATCAGTGTGTTTTTATTTTGATTGTTGTTTTATGTGTGATGAACAAAAATTGNGGGATCAACATAAGTTTAATGATGGAATGATGTTGGGTCAACCAGAGTAAGCACTGGTTACGTCCGACTGACGATGTAAATCCAAACGCTTTGTGAGAGGCAACCGATAGTTATCAGTGTGTTTTAATTTTGATTGTTGTTTTATGTGTGATAAACAAAAATTTAGGGATAGTATTTTTGAGACTATGATGTGTTAGTATTGATTTTAAGACTTTATTTAGTGATCTAGATATGTTAAAATGAGAATTTGGAAGTTAAGTTGACTAGCGCAAAAATGTGCACTGACGCTTAAGCATCAAATTTGACGCTTAAGCGCGACAATTTAAAAACATGTGCNGACTTTATTTAGTGATCTAGATATGTTAAAATGAGAATTTGGACGTTAAGTTGACTAGTGCAAAAATGTGCACTGACGCTTACGCGTCAAATCCGATGCTTAAGCGCGACAGTTTAAAAACATGTGTGAAATTAATATTCTAGAAGGGAAAACCACTTAGAAGTTTGTAAAAACGTGCAAGGCAATATCTAAACGTGTCTAGGAGTTATTGGAAGGATTTAGGCCTATAAATAGAAGGGTTTAGTGAAGGAATTTCACCCTAGATCATTTCTAGCCCTAAAGTCTAAGAGAGAGATAGATTTTAAAATGATGTCTTCATGGGAGATGAATTTGAAGGAGGAGACCATGAGGAAAAAATTCATTAGTCAAAGTGCACAAGAGATGTATAACGGTTTCTTAGCCGTTAGTATTGAAGGGATATCAGAGAAGATCAACAAAATTGAAAATACCATATCTGTACTGGAGACTAAGGTATTGGATATTCATGCACATCTTGAGCATATTGGATGACAATTGAAAATGCAATTTAGCCACGCTAGTTATATAGAGGAAGCGGATAATGAGATGTTTCTTAAGCAAAAGTGGATTGAAGAAGATTGCATCAGAGTACACCACCACCGTCCGTTTTATCAACTTTATATTCTAGTTGCCCCAGGAGAGACTAATGAAAGAGCTGAATTTGTTCCTTCTAATGAAGAATGGAATTAAGTTCTATGTTTGAAGTTATGTTTTTGTGTGTTTAAAGTCGTCTTTAAGTGTTTTATTGTTTGTGTTACTTAGGTGTTTAATTGTGAAAGATTGTTAAGTGTTTGTATTTAGGAAAATTTTCTCATCCAAGACTATTTAGAATGAGAACTAAGTGTTTAAATGTATTTGTACTCATTTGTGAATTAATATAAGTTTGTTTGTGTGAAATTTTGTGTTGTTTTAGTCTCGAATTGAAATAGTTATTAAGGAGAATTTTGAGATAAATGAGAGTTACAGGAAGTTGAAAATAGTCATTTAAGTGCTATGAGACCATTTAAGAGTGATTTACTTAGGCAAATAGTGCATTTTACTTTAATTTGATACGAGACAAAGGAACTTGTTGATCCGAACCCTCTGCATGCATCGAGCCGTAATATAATGGTACCATTTGACAACAAAATCCTGTCAGAGGGCTCTGATCATAACAGCTTCTTACGGTGTCATTTGGCAGGAATACCACATAGACAGAGGACTTGAGCAGGCGCTTAAACGCCTCTTACCCGCACTTAAGTGCAGGTTCATGAAACCCGGTTCGCGAACGGTTAAAAGTGAATTTTTGAGCCAAAAATCACCATTTTTAATGCCAACGTCACCTTCTTCCTCTCGAGTTCGCGATTTTTGAGGGCTAGGGCACATCTAAAGTGAAGTTTTCTTGATGGAATCAAGTGAAATTTGCTAGATCCAAGTTCTTTGAGGTAAGAGCTTTACTTCTATGTAAAAAATTTGGATTTTCACTATGTATTTTGAGCACATTTGGAGAAATTCAAAAATTCACTATTCATGGTGAAAAATGAGGAAAAATCTATGGAAATTGCATGAGAAGTTTAGTTTGTGCTTTTGGAAGTTTAGTTTAGTAATTTAAACTTGATTTTTGAAGTTATTGTTTGAATTTATCAAATTTGTAAAATGTCACCAAGAATGAAGAGGACTAAAGACAAAGCTCCTTTTGATTCGATTAAATTTGTTAGGAAAAGCTCAAGATCGGTATAGTGATGCGTTGCAATCACGCAAACTGATTCAGGAGCGATGTTTTAGAAATCCGGGTGGAGACGTGGAAGATTTAATTGTTCGCCGACAGTGGGAACAATTATGTTGTTTCTCTGTTGTGGCAGTTATATCTGTTGTGAGGTAGTTCTATGCAAATCTCCATGAAGCTGAAGAAAATCAAGTCATGGTTCGAGGGAAGTTGATACCTTTTTCGTTAGAGGTAATAAACTTATTTTACCATTTACTATTGGATACGTTATGTTTTTATGCAAATTATAGTTCTACTGAAGCGGAATTAGACGAGATTATTTCTTACTTGACTATTGGGAGAAGACTTTGGAAGATAACTAATGAAAGGAGAGTTAACTTCCTAACTTCAAAGTTATGTGCACCTTCAAAGGCCTGGCACTATTTCATTTCTGCTCGTATGCTTCGGACCAATCATCTCAGTGAAGTGACCAGAGAAAGAGTGACGTTGAACTATTGTATTCAAGAGGGAAAGCTCATTAACATTGGAGCTTTGATCTGTCATATTATCATCAGTTCTGCTACAACTGTTACAACTGCAGGTATGAGATTTGCTTCCTTGATCTTTTCTTTGTGTGAGCAGGCTGGAGTTAAATATGATAGCTAGGAGGAAGTGTTATTACCTCTAAAGCCCATCACTAAGGTGAATGTGAAGACTTATTCTGAGCATTCAATTTTTGGCTGGAGAGGAAGATTTTCCAGAAGCTATGGAATGGAGACGTCTGTTGCTTCTACATCTAGACCATCTACCTCACGTGCTTCTACATCTCGATGTGAGTCTACTGATACCCAAGATGAGTTATTACAGAAGATGATGGATGATATCAATTTTACCGCTGATAAGGTACAAAATTTAGAGCGTTTTGCAGATCATACTAATAGTTATAATAGGAGAAAGAGTGATTATGAAAAGAAATTTCACTCATCTTTGGAGAGCTTGATTAGAGGTGACCCAGGAGTGCAATTTCCTCCATATTCTCGATATCCCGATTATGAGCCTGCAGAAAAGTGGTATAGCGGTGATTCTGAGGATGATGAGTAGGATTGAGATATTTTTATGTTTGTTTATGTTGAAGACTATGTGATGTAGTACTGCTACATTTGTTTTGTGTTGATTTGGACTATGTACTATGTTATGTTTGGGACCTTTTATATTGTCATTGTGAGATTGTGTTTTGTTAGCGGCCTGTTTTAACATTCTAGGGTAATAACTGTTGATCTGTGTTTAATACTGTTTTAGTTAGATTAGGATTGAACTTGATTTTATGTCTTTTGAAAAATTTAAAAATCTAGCTAACTTAGATCTTAAATCTAAATTTCCGAAACAACTATCCTGTATTTTTCTTTTATCATGTTTGTTTGTTTTTATGCTGAGATCGTGAAATCAAGTTAGCGTGTTAGTTTACTTTTATGTTTATACCCACTGCTTAGAAGTCTATTGAATCTCTACATGTTAAATTGAAATGAAAATATAGAAAATTTGATTAAGAATTAATTTTACTCCTGTTTTTAATTTTATACTTATATCATTAGGACCCTACCTATGTCGTTCAACCCTACCTATGTCGTTTCTAGAAAAAGGTAAAGTGTCATTTCTAGAAAATAAAATTTTGAATTTGAGGGGGTGGGTGAGCAATTGCCCCCCTTAGCCTACCTATTTCCACTTTGGACCCTACCTATGTCGTTCGACCCTGGCAACACTATACAATTTCATTGTAAATTAATATCTAAAAGCATGCCATTCAATTTTTATATATTTACATATGACATGTCTAACTCCTAAATTTCAGTTTTTACATACATGCCACCTTATCCATGCATCCGAAGGTGTATTTCATTTTTCAAAGTTAAAATAGTGATATTTTTTATGTGACAATGAAAGAATTCAGTGGTATCCTATAT
The DNA here is from genome assembly GCA_002079205.1 of Phalaenopsis hybrid cultivar. Classification (NCBI taxonomy): domain Eukaryota; kingdom Viridiplantae; phylum Streptophyta; class Magnoliopsida; order Asparagales; family Orchidaceae; genus Phalaenopsis; species Phalaenopsis hybrid cultivar. Next base: position 68,021 of record JXCR01145417.1, on the reverse strand, counting down.
AAAAGGGTAAAATTTAGGTCTTAGATATGTAAATAAATAGGAATTGAGTGGTATGTACGTAAATTCTCTTAAAATTTTATTTATCTCATCATTTTTTTTTTCAAATTCTCAAGTTTTCCAAAAAAAAAACATCATAGTGTTTGTTTGACGATGATGATAATAATAATAATAATAATAATAATAATAATAATAATAATAATAATAATAATTATTATTATTATTATTTATTTTGAAAACTTTACACATGAGACATAGCAAGAGTTAAATTCTAATTTTTCATAGCTTTGTTATCACCCTAAACAGATAAATGTTAAAGCAATAAGCATGATATGTTTAAAGTTAATTTTTTATTTAAATTCGGTAAAATGTAGTTTTTTCTGCCGTTATTTAAATTCATTTTTTATTGTAGTTCATTTTTTAACGCTTAAGCGCCAGTGACAGTTATTAGATGAGTAAATTCGGTTGCTGCGAAATTTGAACAGGTTTTTGAGGCACCCATTGACTTAATAAGTGGTTATAACCACCATGGACGAAAATTATCACGAAATAATGCATCTCTTGGGGAAATACATCGAATCTAGACATATTTTGAAGAGAAATCTAAAAAGAAAATTATCACGAAAGGATGCATCTTTTGGGGAAATATAAAGTATTTGTAAGCAATGCAATGATTTAGTTTATATTTTCTTTTTAGATTTCTCATGTGAAGTTCATAATTGGTATGTTGCAATGATTTAATTTTTTGAATATTTGAATTCTATTTTAAAATAAATTATTTTATTGAGCTTTTAGGCTTATCAAATACTAATTTGACAATTATATCATTTAGAACAAAGGTAATATTAATCCTCAATGAGGATCAATTGTATATTTTTTATGTAAGTTAAAATCATTCAATATATGCATATGATGATGATTAAATATTGCCCCATGTGAAATTTGTTGTTGTTTGAAAGCTCTAAAATGAAATGTTTTGAACTTTTGTTGCTCAAATTCTTGTCACTTAACATTCAAGTATATTTTGGGATTTTGTTTGGATGATAAATTCTATCATTCACAATGTTATGGTGGATAAAATCTCAACATAAGTATTGGTGATAAATATGATATATTGAAAGATAGCCGTCTATGTTATGTTATGCCCATTTGACCGGTAAGGCAATCAAGAGATCCGACATCATAATCCAAGTGATTTAGGTGNATGCCCATTTGACCGGTAAGGCAATCAAGAGATCCGACATCATAATCCAAGTGATTTAGGTGTTTTTTTTTTTAATTTTATTCATGGGATCTTTCTTTATATCTTCTCAAAGCAATAAATGAATGAGGAAGGTAAGAAGAAGAGTAGAAATTATGTATATAATAAAAAATGAAGGTGGATGAATATCCATATGGTGGCCTTTGAGAAATGGGTTAAGTTTAAGGAAATTCGGAGATAGGGTTGTAAACAAGCCGAGCCTGAGGGCTCATGTTCGGCTCGTTCGAAATAGCTCGTGTTCGAAATTGGCTCGTGAACAGTGTGTTTGTGTTCGACTCTATTTAAATATTCGTGTTTGTGTTCGGCTCGAAATTGGCTCGTTAAACTAAAATTGAAAAAAATAGATGTAAAATGTGATATTCGAACCTGGATCAAATATATACAAAAAAAAAGACACTAATCACATTGCTNTATATAATAAAAAATGAAGGTGGATGAATATCCATATGGTGGCCTTTGAGAAATGGGTTAAGTTTAAGGAAACTCGGAGATAGGGCTGTAAAAAAGCCGAGCTTGAGCGAGCTCAGGCTTGACTCGTGTTCTGCTCGTTCGAAATAGCTTGTGTTCGAAATTGGCTCGTGAACAGTGTGTTCGTGTTCGGCTCGATTTAAATATTCGTGTTTGTGTTCGGCTCGAAATTGGCTCGTTAAACTAAAATTGAGAAAAATAGATGTAAAATGTGATATTCGAACCTGGATCAAATATATACAAAAAANAACGCATAGGAATTGAGTGACATGTCATACATAATTACTATCCATATGCTTTTAAATTCCGAAGAAACTAGTCCAACTAATTTGGGATCCATAGATACTGAAACTTGTTTTTGAGAGGAGCTGTTTTTTTTAAGAAAATTTTCTTTTCTCTTCTTGCTATGCACTGTACATAATAAGAAATCTCATTCTAAGGTTGTTGACATCGTTTGGATTCATTATAACTCAAATCTTTAATTGAACAGTTAAATATGCATTTGAAATGAATAGATCCAATCAAACTTATGAAGCAAACATATATTGTAAAAAAGTTAGAAAACATTATGCTTCCCTTTAATGGTACATGTGTGTGCATATTCATAGGCACAACTTTCTGCAGAAGAACACCCTAATATACTATCATATCAAGTAGATAGACACACCAAAAAACAAAAAGGTGATGCATTGCTAGCACAAACAAACCGACATAGAACAATAGTTAGAGGTGTCAAAAAATTTACCTAACGTCCTAAATCCTAGCCTAACACATCATATAACAAGAAAGTGTTCTAACCAGCATTTAAATGCAGGGTAAGTCTCCGGGTACGTATGACTTTAACGGGGTTGCCGCATCGGTCATATTCTAAAAATCCAAGGAATCTAAAAGGTGCGAACTGTGATGGATTTTAAAAAGGGTTGGCCTTATATATGACATATTTTGCTACATGCACAATTTTTAAATCTTGATGGATGTTGTAAGAAAAAAATTTTTTTTTTAGTTTAAAATAAGGGTCATTAAATGTGGGCTCGTAACATGCAAGATGACACAAATTAGATCCTTGAATCCTTAACACAATCATACTTGTGTTAATCTTGATGAATTAACTTACATTGCTCAACGAAATCAACCCGACAAACAATGCTCATTAATGCATCACGACAAAAATGGAGCCACTCTCCTAACGAGTTCGACTCACTGTCCATGCACACATGCGAGTGTAAATGCAAACAGTCATGTGAAAAGTATTGAGAAGTGAGTATGTCATGAAGATGGTGACTCGGAGGAACGGACATGCCGTGAAGGCAGCGACCCGACGGATGAGTATGTCATGGAGACAGTGACCCGAAGAAAAGGGCATGCCGTGAAGGAAGCGAGCCGACATATGGTATGTCGTAGAGGCAGTGACTCAAAGAAAATGACATGTCATGAAGGGAGCGACCCGACATATGAGTATGCCTTAGATACAGTGACTCGAAGGAATGAGCATACTGTAGAGATATCGATCTGACATATGGGTATATCGTGGATGCAATGACTCGAAGGAATGGACATGTCGTCGATGCAGTGGTATGAAGAAATGGGCAAGCTGTGAAGGCAGCGACCCAACAGATGGGTATGTCGTGGGGGCAGTAACCCGAAGGAATGAGCATGTCGTGAAGGAAACTGCACGATAGATGGATATATTGTGGAGATAGTGACCCAAAGGAGTGGGTATGTCGTGAAGACATTGACTGATAGATGAGTATGTCGTGGAGGCAGAGACCCGAAGGAGTGAGCATGTCGTGAAGGCAACTACCCGATAAATGGGTATTTCGTGGAGGTATTGATCCAAAGGAGTGAGCATACCGTGAAGACAACAATCCTACTGTTGACCTCATTTTTAGTGAGGTTTGTTTCCTCCTCTAGAGCTTAGGATATAGCCATAGGTCTTCCTTATTAACTTTCCCAGGGAATTAGTGATAGGATGAGGCCCTTCCCAATTAGAAATTCCAACCACTTATTGTCTTATTGTAGTCTCATATGTGTGGTTTCAAATCCTTAAAATTTAATTGAGTTGATTGGAACCAACATATTGAAAACTGAGTATATTAAGTCATTTTTCTGTAGAATGTCCACAAATTTATAATAAAAAAGGGAGAACATGTGATGTTTTACAGGCTAACTTTTGCTTGCAGGTGCTGCTTAGCTCCCCCGCCACACATGGTTCAGATACATTGCATGTAGATAGATTTTTGTGCTAATATTTTTGTGCAGGTCGAGTCCTTTTTTATTCCCCTATATACTTTTTAGAGTTCTTATAAGAATCCTGTATTAGAAATAAGATACAGGTTCCAAGGTATGTTTTAGGTGGAATCACGTGTCGAGGGACTAGGAGCAACTTATGTGTCGTATCTTAATTCATCTTTGATATTGATTGTTGACTTCACTTTTGATTGAGGTTTAATTTTTCTTTTTTAGTAGCCTAGTGTCACGATCTACATTGGTTAGGTGTAGGGCCGAAAAACAGTATTTAAGTCTTAGGCTGCCCACAACCCACAAGGGTTCTTTAAGAGCTCTTTTGGGAGATGACAAGTGACATCAGAGTAGATACTGACTGCCAGGTGTGTGAACTCTCCATGGTCCAGTGGGACCCTCGGTGGAGCTGATTCGTAACGAGGGCGTCACGTGATTGAGTGGAGGAGAATATCACAGACAAATAGTCCCACATTGGCTAGGTGTAGGGCTGAAAAACAATATTTAAGTCCTAGGCTGTTTACCACCCACAATGACTCTTTAAGAGCTCTTTTGGGAGGTGACACTAGGGTCTATAAAACTAGAAAAAAGAATCATTACCATTATAAATTCTAAACTCTTTCTTCCTCAACTTGAAATTCTACATATGGATCCTAACCTCTAGCACTTAGTAGGTGGGGTCAGTATGGAGGATTTCAAGGAGAGTCCCCATATGACTGCTTGATGTAAGGGTTGACCCTAGGTGTTGGTCTGAAGCTAGTTCACTCACTTACACTCACTATCACCTAGACTCACTTGCAATCCTAAACCCAAAATTGTTGAGTTTGATCCATTTTCTTTTGGGAGACTCATGTAGTTGGTCCCCTAGATCCACTAGCCCTAGGTTAGGGTTTAGCTAGGACCAATACATAGAGGACCCCAATGGAGATTTCATTGGTCCATAGCTCATACATAGTGGTTGGCACCCTAATTCTACCAAAAAAATCCAACTTAGGCCTCTTGCCCCCCAAATCCACCCAAATTACCTAAATGCCATTGAAACCCTAAATTTAGCCAAAATTCTTAATTTCACTCAAAATACCCAAATTTGTTCAAAAATTATTCTAAACCATTTCAAAATACCCAAATTGTACAAAAAAAAATCCAACTTAGGTCTCTTGCCCCCAAATCCACCCAAATTACTTAAATGCCCTTGAAACCCTAAATTTAGCAAAAATGCTCAATTTCACCCAAAATACCCAAATTTGTTCAAAAATCATTTCAAACCATTTCAAAATACCTAAATTGCCCAAAACCACTCAAAATTGCCAAAATTACAAAAATACCATCAAATTTATCAAAATTACAAAAATACCATTGGCATCCCAAACTTTCCCAAAACATCCAAAATCACTTCAAATGTCTCCAAAACCAATTTATACCCTTCAATTGAATACAGTTTGACCATTTTAACTAAAACCATCAAATTGCCTTTAAGGACCAAATTTCACCAAATTATCTTTAAAGGCCCAATTTCTCCAAATTTACCTTACATACCCATCAATTTTGCTTCAATCCTCCACAATTTCAATTCTAAATTCAAATTCATCTTTCATATGATCAATTCAAACCAAATCCAAGCCTAATTGACTCATGCTTTGAGCTCAATTTTGATCCAACTCTTAATTTTGGCTCTATGACTTAATCTCGCTTAATTGAACCATATGATCCACTCAATTGCCCTAATTTGAATCCTAAATTCTTCCTAACAATCCTACACATCAAATTGGATCTTCAATTGGCCTTGGTCAAGCCTCAATTTCACTCAATTTCAACCTACATTCAAAAACCCCAAATTTGCCCCAAATTGGCTGTCTCCAAATTCCACCAAATAGAATGCCCTAACCCCAAAATTGACACCTAATTGATGTTTAAAACTCTTCATGACATTCCTATAGATCATTTTCAACCATCAATTTGGACTTAACTGAACCTTAGCCCAACCTAGACACAAGTCTAACCCAACACCCTCAAATTGAACAAATGCCCAAAATCCCTCTAATTGAACCTCCAAATCAATTCAAAATCACTCCAAACCTTTTCTAAACCTCTTGTGACAATCATCTACACCAAGTTGATCAATCAATTGAGTTCAATGCCATGACTAGCCTAATTTAAGCCCAACTTCTAGTAATTATGACCCAAATTGAACCCATGCACCAAAATTAACTTAGTCATCCCAAATTCACAAAATTGATGACACCACAACCACCAGGTACACCTTATGGATCAGGCTAGACCCACCTAAACCAGCCAAGGTGAGCTATGGATCAATGATCCCTTGATTTAAGGGATTTCACCCCATATTTGGCCTAAACTTGAAATATCTTTGCCATCATTGCTTACCCTCAATCATAATTAGCCACCCCCTGACCTTTCTGAGCTCAAAGGTGACTAGACTCTGGCTAGCCACCACCTCAACCGTCGGAAACAGTCGGCCCAAAGGTGCCTCCATTGGCCAAAACCTAAAATTAAACCCCCTTGACTTGACTCACTCTAATTGGATGCTTGGGCCTTTCTTCCTTCCACCTTAGCATGCTTTAACACCCAACTCCCAGCCCTGAGCTCCACCAGGCAGTCATGGCTTTAAATTGACCTCTCCATAGCCAAGGAGAGGAGTTCCAAATCCTTGGGGAAACTTTGTCAAAATCTCACCAGAGACTCTCCAAGCATCCCTAAGCTCAAGCCAATCATCTTTCCCCTCTGATTCCCTCTGTGAGAGTTCAATTTTGAGCTCAAAATCAAGCCGAAACCAGGTCACATTCCTCCACAGCTCCAAAGTGAACCAAACTCCAATTAATTGTGCACACACCATGACCACAGTGAAAGGGGTTGATCCCCCACAAAAGCCCTCTCTCAAACAGTCTCTAACTTAGCTCTAGACCAACACCTGAAATCGAGTTTGATCAAAATCATATCAAGACAATTCACCAGGGCACAAGACTTCATCTGGAGGTTCGTTCGACTCAATCGAAGCTACCACAACCATCTGATTGAGGCCTCCCCTCTCAGACAAAGGTATTGAACTTCAACTCTAATCCGAGCATTTTTTTTGATTCATTATACATATTTACTGTATTTCATACCATATATATCGTTTGAATATGTTCGTCTTGAGGAGATGAATCTTTAGGAACAAACCCCATGCGATTTGGTTGAGTCTAGGTGAAGATCTTAATGTTTTAGTGTGAACGGTTCTCAGGTTGTTCACTTGGGGACGATAACGGAGAGTCGTTCGATCGTGCGTGTATCCAACGAATGGAGGAGATCAAGCCGAACAAACTCTTGGAGCGTGAATCGCGGGCCGCGTGACAGCTGAGGTGGATGGCGATGACGAATGGAAGCGCGCCACGTGTGAGTTCGGAGCCACCGAATGTTGAGTTGGCGCCACGTAGGATAAGTAGAAAAATATGAATTTTTTGAATTATTTTAAATGCTTGAACTTCAAAAATTCATATCTTTCTCTAGAAAAATCATAAAAATAAAATAAAAATATTCGGTTGCTCAGTGAACAAAAATAAAAATTATTTTCTTATTTTCTTATTTTTAATGAAATAAATACCCTCTGAAGTATTTTAATTCATTATGATCAAACATTGCTGACCATGGCTTGAAATTTTGAGGGTTTGTTCCTAATGGCAGAGGCTATGTCCTATAATTTTTCTAAGGTCAGAAGACATCTCTATGCTTCTAGCCCTAATTTTTAAGCTAGGGAGACTATTTTGGCTACTTTAATTATATAAAGTAAATTATCATTTGGAAAATTATGAGAATAATTTTAACAGGTTTCTTATGGTCAGAGAAGTCTAGGAAAAGCATCACGATGCCTTGAATTATCTTGTAAATTTCTATACTCATATAAATGTAAATATCTTGTGTTAATTTTTGTAAATTATGTACTTATCAAAAGTTGACAAAATCAATCCTATATTGTTCATAAAATCATATTTATCCACTGTAAAAATTTGAAATTATTTGATTAGGTTTGAGTATTAAAGTTGATTTTCTAAGGAACATTGTATTTTTTGTACAAGAATAATTATATTAAATTAAATACACTTGTGAAAATTATGAAAAGTTGTTTTCTGAGTTCCTTATGATCAGAGGCACTTGGGGAAAAAAAATTTTTTTCTTAGAAAAATAATTAATTTTTGAGCTTTATTTTTAATTTTAATATAATTAAAAATAATTAAAAATCTCAAAAATATCAAAATATTTTAAAATGTTTCTAATTGTTATGTGATCACTTCGGACTCATTAAAATATTTTTCCGAAGTTAAAAATAAATTTTAAAGACTTAAAAGTGGATTTTTCTTATTTTCCAATAAATTAATTATAATAATGTAATTCAAAAAATCATGAAATTTTGGCCAAGTATTTCTCTGACCTAGGAAAATCTCTAATAATTTTCTAATAAATAAAAAGTTTATCTTGGAAAGTTAAATAAAACAATTTCTAAAAAAGGCTATTTTCTAGGTTTAAATAAGTATTTAAATTAAATTAAACTTTGAGGAGTTCACATATTCTCCTCTAATATTATAATTACCTCATGGATATGACACTCTAAACCCTCAAACTCATTTGAGTTGTGTTTAATGAGTTATGAGGCGAAGTGCACCAAGGGTAAAATAGTCATTTTAGACTTTGGTGTCTTAATCAAAATTTAGGATTAACCACGGGAAAATGAGTAATTTTGATCTTAATAAACATGCTTGAATGATTGAAATACAATGAGGTTAAAATGTAGAAACTCACTCACCACCTTGCACAACATCACCATCATAATTCTCCTAATCTTCAAGACTTGAAAGTCAAAATAAGATCAAACGATTTTTAAATGACGGGCTTAAGCTGGAAAGATGATAATTTACTTTTTCCAAGCCTAAAGTTAAGGATGATTTTGACTATTTGATAAGAATACATATCACTTAAATCAAAATTTTACTAATCACTGTTCCACCTATCATGATTATTAAAGGCTTAGTAGTGACACAGGCTCAATATCTACACTTAATTGATCGAATTTAGAAGAAAATATGATTGGTGATCAACATCTTTAAACACTACAAGCCTGACCTTAATTACGGGCACCATAATCTTAAATCACTTAAACTTGCCTTAGGGGCACCCACTCACATAACCTTTAAACGAAACACCTATTGATTAACTGAGTATCCTATTCTCGGGATTATTAAATTGTCAAGTTTCGTTGAGCAACGGGGTAGGATGATTAATGAAACAATATGATAAGTTCAAAATGAACTTGAAATATTTCAAGAGATCTTCAAAGTGGTACAAGGTCATGCCTCAAACAATTTAAAATCTATTGGACATTCTGAAGGGCAAATTGGACTTGCCATATTTTTGTTCTAAAACCATCCACTGAGATCTTCTGAGATTCAATAAAGTTATAACTTGGGGTTTGGTAGCTAAACCTTCATCTAATCTTGCAATTTAAATTCCCCGCAAAATTATATACATGTTTTGCGAATACTAACATTTCAGGTGGTGGAACGAGAAGAATCGATAGGTACGCTTTTAAATTAATGCATTTACATTTCTGTAATTCTTGTCTCGAGCTTGCATGTTAAACAATGATGTCACAATGCATGAAAATCAAAAAAGTTAGGATAACCACAAAACCAAAACTAAAATCAAAATTTAAAATCAATCAAGATAAAATTCACCGCCACAACATTCAAAATATAAGATAACTCAAAAATTAATCACAAATATCACAAAACAACAATTGTAACTAAATTAAGACGTTTCTATCAGATGATCGGGAATCCCTCGGACGAGGTAACTTACGATTGTTAACGAAACTTTCCATGGTCTAAATGAAAGTATTGAACTCATTAAGTTGAGTTTAGTAAATTTATTTAGACTAAGTGAATCCGAAAGTAAATAACGGTGCCGAAACGAGAGAACCGTAACATTCTAACCAGTATCGCTCTAATCAACTTTAATATGCCCCATAATATTTAAAGAACCATAACCATAGAAACATCTGATTTGACACCGTAATCCGACACATTACAAAACTCAAACTAGTAACGACGAGGAGCTTGGAGCTAGCATTGTGCGCAACACGATCATCTTTAATAGCAGAACATGTCTACATCAACTAAACCACTCTTTCCTTAGAATTGAACAACAAACCATAGTATCTCGAGATTGTTTGCTTATGCAACATAAATCCTCAACTCATATTTAGGTCTTTTGTATAGCTCTGCTATACAATATAAGTCCTAACACGTCTTAAAATTCTGAGGTTGTCGTTCATCATGACTTAAATCATCATATCTTCCTAGTCATTTGTGTGATTGTTTCACATAAATGTAAGCCCTAAACAAATAAAATTGATAGGATGAAATATTTAAATAATTTCTTCTCAAAACTGAAGCCAAACAATAGGATAGACTAGGAAGTCACTGAGGTTCTTCTCAGGATTTTTGACATCTCTTGGTTCTTTCTCCTTTAGACTCTACAACGAAATGTTCTAAATTTGAGTCATTCCCCTTTCACACTTCTTTGTCCGATCTCGTTAAAAAAATCCTATCATTTTGACATCTTTGAAGATAATATTCCCTGATTTTTATCGAGAGTTTTCTTAGGTGACTTTGATTATCTAAGATATAATTAACTATAGGGGCTTGCTCTTATAGGAAGCTTTTACGAACCCAACTTAATATAAACTTTATTTAATATTTCGTATTAAATGGGGAATATCGGCAAATAAAATGATTTTCGCAGACCAAACAAATGTCATATATTTCTTAGTTTATTTGATCGAGTCTCGCCCTCAAGTTTTGTGTTTATCTTTCGGGATAGATAGAAAGTTTGATGTATAACGCTCTTTCATTTGAACTATGAAAGATATGAGATCAGTTTGATTTCATATATACATATATATATATATATATATATATATATATATATATATATATATATATATATAT
>JXCR01145417.1:18246-56944 GCA_002079205.1 Phalaenopsis hybrid cultivar | reverse complement strand
TATATATATATTAAATGTCATTCTGAAGCGGGCGACGAGATTTCGATTCTGGCGACCGACAACTTCCAACGGACAACTCCACAGCCAAAATAGTGCCGACATTGATGTATAGAATTAGGACAAACATATATATGTATAGTCCGACTGTTTTTTTTTTGGTATATGTCGCCGATCTAGCTGTATCAGCCTTTCTTATTATTTTTTTAGCTTGCTCTACTGTCTTTCTTGCATGCTTGGGTGCTTGGTTGTTTTGTCTTTTTCTTGTGTGGCTTGTTTGAGAATTTGACAAAATAATTTAGGCTGTTTAGGATTTAAAAGTCTAAATTTGCTACAAAATCCTAATAAAACATTCATGATAATGAAAAATTTTAGGATTAAAATATTCAAAACTTTAAAATTAACACTTTTTTTCTGAATGACCTTTAGGCTGGTTTTAAAATAGTTTGCATAGTATGACTATAGCCCAAGTCTTATAATAGGTCGCCAAACTTAGGACTGTGGTAAATAACTGCATTCATATTTGTATGTCCTAAGAAAAAAACCTCCAAACTTCTACAATCCGACTGACCCAACATATATTTCTACTTAGATAGTTGTCTAGTTGTTTTAGGGTGTTAGAGGTTGCCATAAACCATACGGGGCGTAAGTCCTTTGTGGAGAGTGTTTTCAACTTTTTAGCTAGATCTCTTATTTCCTATCTTTCTGGAGAAATCTTCGCCATCTATTTGACGAGTGTGAGTTCCACCTCTTGAGCTCCAAATTATAGCTATATGATAGAATTTCATTCCTTTGACCTTAAGGCTACTGAGGTTTCCGTGGATGACGCAATTCACGGCTTGTTGAAATGGGATCTCTAGATATGTTGGGTCGACTACTTTGATGACCAGGTAGACTTAAGGTCCCAATGACTTGGGATGAAGGATCTGTGGTACTCTGACCTGACAACACCTCCCGTTTAGGATTACGCTATCCTTCCTCTTCCTGAGCCTATTTAAGCCTTGTCGCTCCTTTAACTTTGTTGATATCAGCTTGACGACCCGATTATCGATGAGTTGTCGACCGTTTGGGATACGCTGATTGACCCTCTGCCCTTAGCGTATAGGGATATCCCAATCGATATGATTTTTGTTATTTCGTAAGTTTTGATGCCGATGAGCCGCTAGCCATTTAGGATGTTAGAGATTCACTATTTGCTCTCTGACTTGGTGAGAGCTTTAAAGCATCGAGGCTTTCACATAAGGAATAACCACTCTTTTATGACATTCTCCTGGTGCAAGATAATATAAGCAAAACTTCTTTTATTGAGAGTATTCTTGGGAATTCCTAGGGATGCAACTAACTAGAGGGATGCATTCTTCTAGGAGACTCTTGACTCCAAAGCAAAATATTCTTTTTAGTTATATGGTTATGAGTGGCTTATGTAGAGATTTTCTTTATGGATGTTGCTTTTTGAGGTGCTTCAACCCGATTCTGTTCAAACTTATATTCTTGACCCAATACACGAGGATTACTCATATATAAGCCTTCCACTTTTTTGTTTTGTTTTTTTGTCTATTTATTGTTGTGTCTTATTTCTATTCGATTTATCTCCTCTTCGAATTATCTATATGATTCAGGAGGAAGATTTATTCAAATAAGGGAATTATATGACATATAAATATTCAAGCTCGTGACTTAAAGTCTTAAAAGGAACTGAGAAAACATATCTATCAAACACCGTCTGATCAAGAGAATCTTTCCAGGTCATTCAATTAGAGGGGTTCATATTCCTTTATGAGTTGAAATCGGGAATCTATAAATAGAGGCCTACCCCTCTTATGAGAGGGAGATGAGAGCTTGAAGCCTGAAGAGAGAGATTGAAGCGTGGAAGGAGGGCTGGAAGCCTGAAGAGAGAGCTTGAAGTTTGGACAAGAAGTTGAAGTCCAACAACACCTTGTTGGTGACCGACGTCGTCCACCAGTCGAGGACCATCGTTGACCATCACCGACCACCAATCTCCGACCGCCGCCGACCATCACTCGTCGACCTTGTCGATCCACATCTACTGTCCCTCACTTTTTAGGACAAGTTCACTCGCACACGAATTTTATAGTTCAAAAGATTGTGAAACGCTTTTTTACGTGTGAGACAAATGACCATATTTGTAATCTCCAGTTTATTTTGGATCTCTTTAGCTGAGCCAGACCCTGTGATTTTCCTCTTTATGAGTTTTTTATGTAAAAACTTTTGGTGTCTTTATTGTTTGTTTTCTTTCATCTAAGTGTGTGCTTAATTTTCGTGCAATGCTAAGACGATAATTCATTACTATACTGCCACAAATCTTCTAGTAAACATCAGTTTGACATACGCTGCGGGGAAAAAAAACATTCCCACCGCTAAAGTACTTGCGAGAATTGTTGCATGACCACCATACACAACACTTACAACAATGGAGCATCTCACTCCAACACCCATCATTCTATAAGGTAGTCACGGTACCAAGGGCGTCAGACATCCGCATCCTCTCACTCTGGAAGGCATTACCCCACTAGCGTAGGTACCTCAGGACCTCTTCTAGAAAACCAAGTATGCAGAATGGATGAGTCCCAACACAAGATCCTCCAGCTCCTCATCCTCTTACATGATTCTAATCTCTCCCGGAGGGCACCATCAACTCTTTCAATGAGCATATTAGATCATTTTTAGAGTAGTTCATAGCAAATAAGAGGATTATCAAAGATTCACCCACTTATCAAGAGTTCGCCAGAATGAGGGGAATCCCTCGAGGAATACTTCTGCACCACCGAAGCCCACCAAATTCAGAGAGTGGATCTAGTGTTACTGAGAGGAGTCTTTCGACTCATCACTAATGGGGGGCAAGGACAAGAATAACACTAGGGATGGCAATGAAATCTCATAACGAAAAAAAGTTTTGACCACATGGGAATCATGAGCCTCCATCAAAAAAAGAAATACATGTCACTCAAGACGTTACATATTCATCTTAGCGACCATCAAAGATGAAGAAACCGTCAAGTGGCCAAGGCCGTTGAAAATCCAAATGCTGAAGAGTAGTCTCAATATTATTATTTTCATCATGCAGAAGAGTATTCAACAGAAAGATGTTTTCACTTGAAAGAAGAAACTGAACGTCTGATATGCCAAGATCACTTGGGTCTCCGCTTACAATAATGAAGTGATGAAAACTAGAAGAAATCATCGGGGTTATCAAATGAGAAGTATAACTCTAGATTATCTTATTTGAGTAAAAGAGTAGCATATAAATTTCTAATTTTATTCTAGCGAGATTGTTCATGTTACTTTAAAAAATTGTCACTGAGTGAAATTTTCATATTCTCTCATGAAAGGTTTTTTTTTTTGTGTAGAAAATCCCCTTGAGGGCAAATGACATACAATGTCTCCATCCTTACCCCTGGAAGTCGAGCCCAAGATGCAAGACTCTATGGGAAGGTATGGTACCCTTGAAAGTTGAGCCCATGAGGCAAGATATGATGAGAAACTATCATGGACCTGGAAGATGAGCCCAAGAGGCAAGTCTCGATGGGAAGCTAGGGGAGGACATATTCTCACTAAAAAAGACTCCAAGAGATTAAGTCGTTAACATGTCTCCACTTAATTACATCAAAAGGCTATGAGCCTCAGAAGGTACAAGTACATCAAAGACTTTAAAAGACTACAAGTCTCAGAAAACATATGTATAACAAAAACCTCAGAAAGCTACAAGTTTCAGAAAACACAAATACATCGAAGAGCTCAGAAGGCTACGGGTCTCAGAAGATACAAGTACATTAAAAACCTGAGAAGACTAAGAGCCTCATAAGGCACCAATGCTTCATATAGACATCAATAACACCTTAGAAGTGGGGCAAAATCCCAGAAGTGGGTAAATCACGACTCAAAAGCATTATCGAAAAGTTTATTACATCAAGCGGAACCAACATCTTAAAAGGTGGTGCAATGAGCATGAACATGTCCCAGACGAGAAGCAGAGCCACTTACGAAGGAGAAACCTCAAAGAGTGATTTAGCATCCATGGAATTTAATAGAGAAATAGTATGTCGAGACATCCAGGAAAAGGTCCAGGCATTGCACACATAGATGATGAACCGGTTTGAAGTCTTCCTAGTGGTAATGACTCATTGGAACGATCCCCAGCCACTCTTGGAAGAAGTCTCAGGGAAGTCACTCCCAGAGAGTTCCTCGTGAAAATCCGCCCATGCCCAAGGGTCAGGCTGGCGATTGACCGACCAAAGGGAGGGGCACTCCTAGCCCACAAGCAGTTCGACGTTTATATCGATGGTCAAGCACCGAGCGGATCATGTAAGAGCACCTATCCGGCCAATTGCAGGCAGTGCTTTCTACAGACAAATCCTAGAAACCAAACCCCAAGTGAAGCAAAGGATTCCCTATTTGGATCCTTAAAAGGGGAAGAGTAATCTAGCTGACCACATGGCTTCCTTCAAGTCGTCAGTTGGAGTTTTTCAGATCAATAACACTATGACGTCCTTAAAGGGGGAAGAATAATCTAGCTGACCACATGGCTTCCTTCAAGCCTTCAGTTGGAGTTTTTCAGATCGATAACACTATGAAGTGTCGGCTTTTCCCGACCATCCTAAAGGAGGCTGTGCTTCGGTGGTTCAATAGCCTGCCTGATGGAATCATTACATCTTTTTACTTGTTCAGAAAGCTCTTTTTGGCTCACTTCGCCAGTGTGTAGAAGTTTAGGAAAGATACCTAGACCCTTCTCTAGATCAAGCAGGGAGAAAAGGAAAACCTGTGATCTTACATCACTCACTTCCATAAGGTAATGTGGGAAGTAAGAAAACTGGAGCTTCTCATTGCCCGAACCTCCCTAAAGCAAGGAATTCACAACAAGCAATTTTGTTATGACTTAAACTTGCTCAAACCAAAATCTTTCACCAAGGTCTTAGAACTAGCCAATGACAAATGCCCGCCGAAGAGGAACTTATGGACTCCTCAGAAACCAAACCGCAGTCTTCGATCGAAGGATGCACAAGTAGAAGGACCATGACGACGAGAAAAAGTAGAGTGATCGAGCACTTGATGGTCGGTAGAACGATAACTCTTGGCCCTGAGATAACCGAGGAAGTAACTTAGGCAACAAGGGCCAGAGGTACAATTCCGACCAGCGGTCGACTTAGTACTATGAACGACCACACACGCTATAGGAGATGTAGGATTCAACACCTCTGAATGTATCGATGATCGAGTAAGTTCGGACCATTCAAAATAAAGACTATTTCAAGAAGGCCTCTCCGTTGAAAACTGCACCTGCCCTCCACAATCCAAATAAATTTTGTGCCTACCACCAGGACCAGGGACACAACACAGAGAAATGTCACCACTCAAGAATTTAGTAGAGGAACTCATCAGGGTTGGGAAGTTGAAGGAATTCATCGCTATCAGAGATCACACACGACGGTAGGGGAAGGCTCTAGTAGAGGAGATGATGGATGAACCTGTCGGAACGGACAAAATCCACTTGATTGGGATAATCCCAGTTATCTTTGGAGGAAGCGGAGAATCATCTCAACAGTTCACTCTGAAGAGTCACCGATCAGGGGAGGTATGTTTCGTCACCTCTTATGCTCATACTCACCCCCCCAATCATTTTTACATATGCATATCTTCCACTAAAGGGAAGCCCGCACAACGATGCAATCATCGTCACTGCTCTCATAAACAACTACCAGGTGGGTAACATCCTGGTTGACACTAGAAGTTCAGTGAACATCCTGTTTAAAATGATCTTCAACAAGATGGGACTCAAAATTGACTGGTTGGCGACACCGATTGGTTCGCTGGTTTGCTTCTTAGGCAAGTGTAAAGAGGCCTTATGCATCATTGGTTTGGAAATCTCATGGGGTGAGCTATTGAAGCAGTTTACCAATACAAAAAACTTTCTGGTGGTGGAACCCTCACCAACCTACAACGCGATATTCGACCAACCATTGCTGAATAGTTACCAAGTAATGACTTCAACTTACCACATGGTCGTGAAATTTTTTGGAGAAGGAGAATAATCATTATCCGAGGGAACCTGGAGCAGTTAAGAAGCTGTTATCTTTGGGCAGTCAGCAATGTCAATCACGAGCCACTCAACATTCAAGTCGAGAAGGAATGAGGTCTCGAGATAGTGAGACCGTCCTCCGGGTGTCCGCAATCGACAAAGATGAGCCGGGTAAGATTTTTTTCAGATTAGTGATAGGTTTGATACAAGACAAAGGGACTTGCTGATTCGAACCCTTTGCACGCATCGAGCCGTAATATAATGGTACCATTTGACGGCAAACCATCTGATCAGAGGGCTCTGGTCGTAACCGCTTCTTGTAATGTCATTTGACAGGAATACTACACGGACAGAGGACTCGAGCCACTTCCTTATTAACATAGAATTGTTTTGAGTTTGAAATTAATATTAAGTTTGATATGACATTGGCTATTTGTGAGCTCGAGTAACACATTAGATTTGCCCACCTTGACAAACAATTGTGGAGGGTGGATGGATTTTTTCTTTCAACATTAAGTGGCATAAGTTTTATTTGAATATAATTACTTTTTTGATTTAAAATATATTTATTTTTTTTAATTTTATAAATAGACCCCTTCGGTTTAAATATACAATCAACATGAATAAAGTCATTTAGAAACATTAATAAGCCATATTGAGATAAGTTCATTAAGACTAATTTAAAAGCAAATTTTACTGAGCTCAAAAATGTTCAACAACTACAACAACAAGCCTTTATCCCACTAAGTGGGATAGGTAACATGAATTATTTTTCTCAGTTGCTGTCACGACCCGACCCGGGGCTTGGAGTTAACCAAGGCGGGAATTGATGGTTGGATAGTGTGAAATAAATTTTCTATTATGACCTTCAGTTTAATAGATGAAAGAATCACTACAGATTAATTTAAAGCGGCATAATTAATATTTACTTCATTGATATTTGTTCACAATTTCTATAAATATTTTCTCGTTTATAGCTCATATTTTAATAATTTAATTAAACCTGAAAATTAGTTAAAATAATTGTGAGCTAAACGAAGTAATACATACTCACACTTTTAAACTACAATAATACAAGAAAATGAAAGAATAATTTGTGCCAGTTAAGCTTCTTTATAAATCAATAAAAAAATTTGACATGTTTTTTAAAATGGTTTATGTCAATATAATATAAATATCATTTCATTTCTATACAACCTTCACAAGAAGCATCGTTTGAAGATTGTGTCAATTAAGACACATCAATATCAATATCATTTTTCATTTACGTGCACGAGTACATTAGTGTTCCCCCACAGTACCATCAAATGATGCTCAATCATAACCAGTTATGCACATACAAACAATCAACATAAACAAATGAATTCATAACATTTAATTCAACATACAAATAAACCATAGATCAAATACAAAAGTAGCTACAACATCCAAAATGATATTACCACTAAGGAAAAATATCTCATTCAGAATAAAACACTCACAAATTTTATCAACTACAAATATATTTGAGAATAAACAATTTAACACTTTAGCTTAAAAGTACAGGTTTTCACCTCGATGTCGATCAAATTATTAATTGGTTTGCCTTGACTTCGATTCCCATAATGGAAACCTAACATAAACACGNTATATATATGGATCTATATATTATTTTATTTTATAATTAAAATAGAATAAATGTTCAACCTGCTTCTTGATCGAATCCTAGACCACGAAAAAAGATCTGCAGGCGAGAGCTTTGGCTCGGCTTAGCACCCGAACGCCTTCTTCCTTCGTAGGGTAATTCCTTCCATTGCAGTTGGCTCCTCACATGAGCCTTTTTTCTCCTTTTCTTCTCCTTCGGCTCAGACGATAGATATCAAGAAGAATGCGGAACACAAGGATCCTCTCCCGCATGAGCTCTTTACACCTCTTCGCTCTAGCCGCACTCACCACAGCCACGAGATCACGAAAGTTCTATGCTTCCCTCGTCGACTCCCAGGTAAGTCATTTGTGAGTTTTTATAGGCGATTTTCACCTCCCTGCTTGTTGACACTTCACATTTATTCTCCTCCCTTCATTTATGTTCTCGACCACTCCTTTCCTCTTCCTCAATTTTTCATTTCCTCTTTCGACTGGTCATTTCTTCGATTCCTCTCCATTCCCTTTCTTTACTCTCCCCATGTAACTAAAACTACCTGTCACAATTGAGTCCTATTGAATGTCATATTTTCATTTAATTCTAATAAATTAAGATTATATTTTTATACAATCTGCACAAGCCTTTGTAGGTCTACCTATGCTTTTCTTAACATTAGTTGAATTTAAAACATCTACTCTTCTTACCAGACCTTCAGATGGTCGAACTTTAATGTGACCGAACCATTTAAGATGATTCTCTCTAATTTTGTCCGCCACAAGAGCTACACCAACCTTATCACGAATATAATCATTTCACATTTTGTCTCTAAGGGCCCGTTTGGTGCAGCTTATAACTGCAGGCGACTTTTTGAAAACTCTGTCGTCTCGTTTGTTTTTTGCGTTTCACGAGCTTATTCAAAAATTGCGTTTATAATTTCTTAAACACGCGGCTCGCGGGGTTTCGTTTCGATGTTTTACTCTTGTGCCCTCTCGTTCGCATCCGTGAACTCGTTCGATTCTTCTCGCATGCTCTGCCGCTCCTCCCTCTTCTTCGAAAATCTCTCTCACGACGCCTAATCTTCGACATTTCTTCTTCTTTGGCATTTACTCTTCGGATCTGTTTTATTTTTTCCCGTCGAACTGCGCAGTTCTTCCCCTAATTGGCATCCTCTGCCGCTCCTCTATTCAGATCTGTTTTTTTTCTTCTTCAGCTTGAAGAGAGAGACAATGCTGGATGCTCTTTAGGGCAACTATCTAATGGTTTGAGCAGTCTCAAAAAATGCCTTATACTTATGGTCAACTACAACCCTTATATTTCAGGCAAATTGGTGACATCATATTTTTGAATTTTTTTATTTGCTTGTTTTTTGGTATGAAATTTTTTTGCAATTAATTTAAATCAGCGATGATCCACGTAATTTACTTCATTCTTTTATTATTTATTGATTACTTCATTCTCTTATTATTTTTACACAGAGAAATTGGATTGTGTGTATGCAAACCTAAGATTTTATGCTACTTACCTTAATATGAATTGTATGATAATGTTTGCGGCATTGCTAATGTTATGAGGATTCAACTAAATAGTTTTTCCAAAATAGGGGCAGAATTGTCATTTATCTAGAATCAGCTGTTTTCCAACCGCACAAACCAAACAACCAACCGTCTTATCCAGATCAGCTGCAGATCAATAACTTATTAGGATACGCTGCTTTTCAGCATAAGCTGGATAAGCTGCAGCTGCCCCAAACAGACCCTAAGTGTAAAGCCGCTCATCCACCTACGCATTCTCATCTCGACAACGCTTAATTTTATGTTTCTCTTTTAAAGACCAACATTCTACGCCATAGAGCATTGCAGGTTTCACCACCATCTTATAAAATTTTCCAGTCCAAGGAGTACTTTTCTATCACACAGTAAGATCGAAGCATTCCTCCGCTTTAACCAACCAACCTGAATTCTACTAATAACATCCCCATCTATATCACCATGACTTTGAACAATAGACTTGAGATATCTAAAGCTTTCACACCTTTTAATAATTTGATCACCCATAATTACAACTCTTTCACTAGAGTTACTACTATTAAGATTACATTCCATGTATTCAGTTTTAGTTCTACTCAAACGAAGGCCATTAGACTCCAATGTAGACCTCCATATTTCAAGTTTTTCCTGAGCTCTTTCTATGTTCTTATCCACAAGAAGGATATTATAGTGAAAAACATACGTCAATGTACATCCTTCTGTAAATGTCTATTAAGTGCATCCATAACTAAATCAAAAGATATGGGCTTGAAGTAGAAACTTGATGCAATCCAACTGAAATAGATAAAAACTCTAGTATGCGTATAGTTAGTGACTTGAATATAAGTCATATCAACACATTTCTTCTCTAGAACTCTCCAAAGGATATCGCTTGGAATTATTGTAAGCTTTTTCTAGATCAATAAAAATCCAACTCAAAAAAATACTACATGAAATTTAAAATAATAGGTCTACACAAGTGCCGAAAAATAATACAAATTTGTTAGAAAACAAGCCCTTCAACGATGTTTTCAAGGATAATAATTTGTAGGAAATAATATTTTTCTATTCATGCCAATCATATTGTCCATTTTTATTCACTTATCTCATTAATTATCATGCTAATTATTATTCAGGAATGAATACTTTATATTGATTCTAAGCAATGCAATGATCTAGTTTATATTCATAATTGGTATATTACAATGATTTAATTTCTTGAATATTTGAATTCTATTTTAAAATAATTTAATTTATTGAGCTTTTAAGCTTATCAAATACTAATTTGACAATTATTTCAGGTAGAACAAAGGTAATATTAATTTTTAATGAGGATCAATTGTATATGCTTGATGTAAGATAAAATCGTTCAATATATGCATATGATGAAAATTAAATATTACCCCATGTGAAATTTGTTGTTGTTTGAAAGCTCTAAAATGAAATGAATGAAATGTTTTGAACTTTTGTTGCTCAAATTCTTGTCACTTAATATCCGAGTATATTTTGGGATCTTGTTTGGATGATAAATTCTATCATTCACAATGTTCTGGTGGATAGAACCTCAACATAAGTATTGGTGATAAATATAATCTATTGAAAGATACTCGTCTATGTTATGGCCATTTGATTGGTAGAGCAATCAAGAGATCTGGCATCATAATCCAAGTGATTTAGGTGTTTTTTTTATTTTATTCATGTGATCTTTATATATATCTCCTCAACTGTCAGACTGCTATGATAAGCAATAAATGAATAAGGAAGGTAAGAAGAAGGGTAGAAATTATATATATAATAAAAAATGAAGGTGGATGAATATCCATATGGTGGCCTTTGAGAAATGGGTACAGTTTAAGGAAACTCAAAGATTTATAGGTATGACTCAATCAAAATTCTATGAATCTGTCCTCCTTAGACATCAATCTCTGGGTGTAATTATCAATGAATGTGGTCGATCCATGGAGTCTGGACTAGTCTATCAAAATATCCCATGAGTGGGTCATCTAGAGGACCACTATTGACCATAATCCATGAAAAGAGACCAACCTAAAATCCTAACAAGAGAATAAAATGTGGAATCAGTGAGGCTTACTCTTGCCCCGAATGTGAGAATATTCCCAAAGAAATAGGAAGGAAAAGAGTAGCTTTCTCACTAGGGCTGAAGCTACCTAACATGGACTCACAATCTTGCTCAAGTCAAAACCATGTTGAGCGAAAAAGAATCTTGGTAAAATAAAATGTAAAAAAAATATAGAGAATGACATAATTATTAGGTTAATTAATTTATTTTGATAGGAATTTCAATAAAATGAAGCTAACCTACAACATCACCAAATTAGCTTTGGCACTATAGCATTATGGCGCTCCATTAGGCAGATAATGGCACAACCCAACCCAAGAATAGGGCACCGCAATCCTAAATTGAGCAACGTAAAACACAATGCCACAATGCCAGGTAAAAGAGGAATTTTTAGGTCACTAACCCATCAACATGGAGTTGTAGTGCTACAGTATATGTCATAGTTCTATCAAACGAGTCACAACGCCAGAAGATAGATGTTGTAGTATGACAATCACAATAGATCATTTTGGAGGTAGTTTTGGAGTAGGCCACCAAGGATTGTTGAACTGTTTGGGAGGTAGTGTATTCCATTTAGTTCATCTAAAATAGCTTATGTTTAATATGAAAAACTTGTATTTCTTCAGTGTTCCCCACCTTAATTGAATAAAATGCATACAATTATATTATTAAATTACTGAGTACAAAATTAACATAATCTAAATTAGTATTTAACTTGGATTTAGATGTTGATTCTAGTGAGAATAACCTTCAATTCATCATTTTATTACTTGATGATATGTGCTCTTGTGTGCACCGATTAATCTGGCCAAGTTGTGATGCAGTCCACTAACTTATGATGACCAATGAATGAAATATTTTATACTAATTAATTAAATGAATGAATGGTATAACAACTTAATTTAACATAAACATTTACAAACATAACTAGCATGACATCAAATATTTGACAATGAACATCACTTTTAGAACCCTTATTTATAAAATCTCTCATTTTGTATTAAACTTCTTATTATTCATAAATATTTGAGTTTAAATTATTCAATGACAACTTGCATGGATAACCATTTTATATTAAGTATAGTCAAAATAACGTATTCTACCAAATAAAATAAAATAAACGAACAGTAACGTGTCGTACCAAAGCTAAATCATAGTATTAAAGAGAGTAGAATGAAACCTGTACATAAATATGAGCCTAATAAAATGTGGATGGCTTTTTTCTTCTAGCAATATATTGAAGAAAATCTCATTTGCGAGCTGCATAGTATAGTTCTATATAATCCAAAGCTGGGCGATTCCAGGACCAGTCTTGCTCCATTACTCGCTTGCAGAGGAGTTCAAACCATTCACGCCTATGATACCAAGCAGATAATGCTCTGAAAGTTCACAAAACAAAGACAAAAAACCACATTTCACTGCTCATTAAAAATCATAACTTTACAGCTTTAATTTTTTTTCAACCAACCATGGTTTATTTCAGATGGGATGAACATTGTAAGTTTTGGCGAGAATTTTGAATATAAAACATACTGCAGAATCATTTCAATCAAATACAAGTTAAGAGCTCAAGAAAAGTAATCAAATATTTAATTAAGCTCTTTAATTTGGAGTGATGCTATTTGTTTTCAGATAGGAAGTGATCTTAAGGGCTGCCATTATCGCATATGGATGAAATTTCAAAAGAGAATTTTAGTGTATTTTCATATTGAGTTTCTCCTTTTTTCAACAACACTTTTATACTATGAATCAATGAAAATTGCTTAATGCTGTCAACTTCCTCTCCAACAACCCTTAAACTTCCTCAAAACCTCCCTATCATTTAGTTTTAAAGACAAAAAGATTAAAAACCAGTGCCTTTTTCTTAAATGAGAAAAAAAAAACTGGACATTTCAATGAAGCACCGAGATTTCAAGTGATAATATTTATTTTTTCTCTATTATTACATAATTCTATATTGGTAGGAATTTTTACTCAGGAAATCTAGGATATTAACATATTGTGTTCGCATTTATAAGATTAATTTACAAGTAAAATCCAATTAACCCTGCACTAAAACCAACACATTCCATTGATACATGACTGTTTTATACAATAGAAGAGTGTGATCAAATATCCATCCACCATCCATCCATCCATCCATCCATCCATCTATTGATATAGACATTGATATATGTTCCAGCTAACCTATTGGATATATTTTAAGAATATGAAAATTGAGGTTACATTCTTAATATTTATATTGATTACTTAATTTTACGCATGCATGTTTTTACTTGTGAAAATAATAGTTCAGGACTTGAGTGGGGAATTGTGACGCCCTCCTCACCTAAGACTTTTTTTAGCCAAGCATTGTTCAAATCATCAATTTTTTCATTTCATCTTTTCATAATTTGAATTTTCATATGTCAAAGAACTTTAATTAGTCATGTATCCATATACATGACTAAACAACCCTTACACCATGCAAAAAAGTTTTAATTTCTACATTTTATGGTTCACAACATTAACTAATTTAAGAATAGCTCAGACAATTAAATAATTTGTTTGATTAGCAAAATGCGGTTAACCAACAAAGAATTAACTTCGCAAATTAAAATGGGCAAGAAAGGCTAAAATATATTGGAATGACTTGTTGAAAATAGAATAGAGGCTTAGGAGAAAAACTTGTACTCGGGTAAAGATGAAATAAATTTTAAAATCAAAACACTACCAAAGATGACAGAAATCACGTAACCATAAGATAGTCCCCTTACCTATCATGAATTATCTTTCTACTTTTGATGAAAGGAGATCAAATGAAGTAAAGCTTGCATGATTTATGGAACTTCGAAAATTGTTGGGTTTGCCGATCATGTAGATGAAAAAATTAACAATCTTGAGAAATTTAAAAATGCCCTAGAAATACATTATAATTTAAAAATACTTTATTATATACTTTGTATTTGCAATTAAACATTCCCATATATCACTATATAAACCATACAGTATGCAAAAATTTGAAGCTTCAACAAGAGACTTGAAATAAAAACTCTAACATTGGAAGATATTAAAGAAGTTTTAAAATCAAAATGTTCTCCAAAGTAACTTCAAGCTCAAAATCATAAGGTAGCCTCATTAGCTATTAAGAAAAAATTTTTGACTTCTAATTGAATGAGATCAAAGTTTTCAAGGAGAACAAAAATCTCTCCCCAAACACAAAAAATGTATGCCTCCAAATAAATGTGTCCGAATGGCACCGATCCTCACAGGGTGATACGTACGTGTATCAAAATGTTCTCCAAGATAAGGGTGAGATTAGAACAAAGTGCTAGACATAATTCTCACTAAGACTAATGGCATGTTCTGTTGGTAACAACGGAAAGTCAATTTCGCTTTCTTGCAGACTTCACATGCTCGAGGAAGACAACGAACACAATTAAGTCTTAATTTAGTATAAAACTTAAGGATTTACCCTTCTTAATATAACTTCGCGAGAGATCACTCATCCTATGAACACAAGCACGCTTAAAAATAGAAATCTATTGAAACTCCTGTTAAAACAAAAAACGTGCACACATTTGGTCCAAGTCTTATATAACTCAATAACCATTCCTCTCCTTCCAATGTGGNAGAACAAAAATCTCTCCCCAAACACAAAAAATGTATGCCTCCAAATAAATGTGTCCGAATGGCACCGATCCTGTAGAGCTTGAACCCATCTGACTTTAGTATTCATAATAACGAGCATTATATTGCTCATTTTTACTGTTGAGAGTGGCATACCCATTGTGCTCTCAGATTTTTTGAGTGGCTTATCTACACCATCCCTTAGTGAACTCACTAATGAATCTCTTATTACTTTTGAAATGAACAAAACTACCATTGCCTTAGATCATTAGTCTAAATTTTCTGATCATTTGCATAATGCCATGCTAGATAAAACATTTGTTTCTGAAAAAGTTGCCTAACTAACATTTAACGAGCAATTATTTGATATGGATTCAAATCCCCAGCATGTAACGACACACTTGAGACTTCCCTTCTTATGAGATTTAACACATCATTGCTTAATGAGATACACATACATGATATGATCTCCAAACCTAAGCCTATCTTATTTGACACATATTAGGAAATCTAATGATGAACCAGCATCCCTACATGCATGCAATTTGGCTTAAATATTAATCACAGATCATCATTGCTCGATTCAATTATTGTAAGTTGATATTATGAAATTGATAATTCTAATGCCTCCTAGTTTGTTTAGCATGACCCGTAAAGGGTGCCCGAACCATATTTTTTAAATATTCATTTGAGAAAAATTAAAAATATAATCATGGTATAGATTATACTCAATTTTCTAAAAATGAATCCACGAATTGCCCCTGTACTTAATGCTTATCTTCTAGTTTTGCCTCCTAACATATTTTTTACCATTATTTGATTACATATATGATTTTTTTTTCAATCTAAAGTGCTTATATGTATTAATATTGACAACCTATTATTAAACTAAAAATATTACTAGATAGCTTTACTTAAGAAAATATAATTCATTACTTTGTACTATGTATTGGCCAGGAATAATATAATCTTCATTATCATTTATTCGCTCAAATCATCATTCATGTTATGCTTTCTTTTAGCCTCCATTTTTTTTATATCGTCTCATTATAATCATCTTCATTCTCAAAACTTACTTATCCAATATAGAACTTAAAAATTTTCTACATGCATATGAACTAATTTCTTTCCAAGAATGCAGCCTTATGTAACAAACCATATTTTCACATAAATGTATATCAAACTATCATCATTAAAAAATAGCTCATGATTAGTGGTAGAATATAAGCACTAATCTTTCAAATCAAGACAAAATGATCATCTTGTTGCCTAGTAGTTTAAAGAAAGGTGCTCAACTATGCACACCTTAACTATATCGCTTGTCTAAGAGGTACGTAAAATAGCATCGCCTTGCATTACCTAAGGGCTTACAAGATATAAAAACAGTCGCGCTCTTATTCAAATAATAGAAGAATAGAAAATAATATCAATGAAGAGTATTAAGAAATTATTTACTAAAAAAGAATGTATTGTGAGAAATGGCTTGTGATAAGGGGTTGGTCAGCAAAGCTGCAATCCAAAGAAGATTTATCTGATTTTTTGTGACTAGATAAGGGTGAGATTAGAACAAAGTGCTAGACATAATTCTCACTAAGACTAATGGCATGTTCTGTTGGTAACAACGGAAAGTCAATTTTGCTTTCTTGTAGACTTCACATGCGCGAGGAAGACAACGAACACAATTACGTCTTAATTAAGTATAAAACTTAAGGATTTACCCTTCTTAATATAACTTCACGAGAGATCACTCATCCTATGAACACAAGCACGCTTAAAAATAGAAATCTATTGAAACTCCTGTTAAAACAGAAAACGTGCACATATTTGGTCCAAGTCTTATATAACTCAATAAACATTCCTCTCCTTCCAATGTGAGATTCAATTCAATAATGCCTCCACATTTCACCAAAAAGTCTATCCATCCTAAAAGTCTATTAGAAGATGTTCTGCATAGCTTTAATCCCTGAGCTCATTCAGTGCGCTCTTTGAATTGTGCTCTTAGAATATTGCATGTCACATGCATGACTTTCTTTTTACCTTCGGAGTCTGTTGCAGGTCCAGCAATCCATTTTAGCCATGTTCAACCAGCTTAAAGTCAGAGTTAGCATCTTCTGCTTTGAAATTACTGCTTCACATATAAAAAATAGTGTTTGATTAGTTAGGTTTTATAATAACCCAATGGTACTGATATGTCGTGCCAANCATTTCACCAAAAAGTCTATCCATCCTAAAAGTCTATTAGAAGATGTTCTGCATAGCTTTAATCCCTGAGCTTATTCAGTGCTCTCTTTGAATTGTGCTCTTAGAATAATGCATGTCACATGCATGACTTTCTTTTTACCTTCGGAGTCTGTTGCGGGTCCAGCAATCCATTTTAGCCATGTTCAACCAGCTTAAAGTCAGAGTTAGCATCTTCTGCTTTGAAATTACTGCTTCTCATATAAAAAATAGTGTTTGATTAGTTAGGTTTTATAATAACCCAATGGTACTGATAAGTCGTGCCACTTCCAGAATCAATATGTGGGGATTACGTCGCCTTTCATTGACAGGCCGTGCAACTCTCATTAATTAATTTGTCCATGCTGGCACTTCGGCACTTCCTATGTATCTAACTACATACTCTAATGTTCTGGCAGGTGTGCTTAATGAAATTGAGAAGCAATGCAGGACGTCTCTTTGGGGTAAAGGACCCAAAAGGAGGGCTTTGCATTATGTGAGCTGGGAAAAACTGTCAACCGATCTACTCTGGTGGGCTTGGATTTCATTCTGCAGAAAAATGGAGGGGCCCGCTCAGGGGCTGATTGGCGTGGGCTTTCCTCCAGGAACCGAACTTACTTCTCAACAGATATTTCAAGGGGAAGTATGGTAATAACTATAAAGAGATTCTTCTGTTTGGAAAATTCTTANAGCTGGGAAAAACTGTCAACCGATCTACTCTGGTGGGCTTGGATTTCATTCTGCAGAAAAATGGAGGGGCCCACTCAGGGGCTGATTGGCGTGGGCTTTCCTCCAGGAACCGAACTTACTTGTCAACAGATATTTCAAGGGGAAGTATGGTAATAGTCTATTGGATGGTAATAACTATAAAGAGATTCTTCTGTTTAGAAAATTCTTAAAGAGGGGGCCAAGAGTTTATACTGCAATATTAGATTGGAAAGTTGGCAAAATCAATTCTAGTTAATTACCTATTGAGAGCGTAATCAACCCCACTGGAATCCGTACCATCAAAGCTAAATCCATTTGGTTCAAGACCTAATGATTGAGCCCTCTCTTTATCATCATCAACATCAAAAACGGTGTCATACAATCCTGAAAAATGCAGAAAGATGTCATTTACTCTATCATAAGCATGGGAAATAATAAATCATAGCTAAGTGAGCAAATTTTAATATTTTATAGCATGAGGAAGAAAATTAACCCAATTCTCAAATAAGTACATAATTAACACATAACGTCAAAGTTCAAAATCGAAGTCAATGAACTTACAATATAGGAGATGCAAGGAAAAAAAAACTGACACCAAAAGATGCCGATGTCACATTTTTATTGAAAAGTTAATCATTATGCAAACTCCAATGGGAAATGCAATTTTTATTGCTAGAGTTAACCAACCAAGCACAGAAAATGCAAATATTATTATTGAAATCAAATAGAAGTTCAACCAACACACTTGGAAGTAAGAAAGCACACAAGGACACATCACCAACTCGAACTAGGNAATTTTAATATTTTATAGCATGAGGAAGAAAATTAACCCAATTCTCAAATAAGTACATAATTAACACATAACCTCAAAGTTCAAAATCGAAGTCAATGAACTTATAATATGGGAGATGCAAGGAAAAAAAAAACTAACACCAAAAGATGCCGGTGTCTCATTTTTATTGACAAGTCAATCATTATGCAAACTCCAATGGGAAATGCAATTTTTATTGCTAGAGTTAACCAAACAAGCACAGAAAATGCAAATATTATTATTGAAATTAAATAGAAATTCAACCAACACACTTGGAAGTAAGAAATCGCATAAGAACACATCACCAACTCGAACTAGAGCTTATATCGAGGGCCATGGTGCTGCGGTTTAAGGAGGAGTAATGGGTATGATGGGCTAGATGGTCGAACGACAACAAGCTGGTGGTTGGTTGGATGGATTGTCGAGGGAAAGGGAGAAAGGCANACTAGAGCTTATATCGAGGGCCATGGTGCTGCGGTTTAAGGAGGAGTAATGGGTATGATGGGCTAGATGGTCTAACGACAACAAGCTGGTGGTCGGTTGGATGGATTGTCGAGGGAAAGGGAGAAAGGCTGGCGGCTAGGTTACAACAGGGAAGGAAGGGGAGGACAGTTGGAAGTCGACAGTGCTACAGGGGAAAGGACAGTAGAAGTAGGCTTGGCTAAAAGTGAGGGAGAGCAACAATGGGCAGAGAAAGGGACTGTGGAAGGGACGGAAGCAGTGCAATTGCAGAGGACAACAAGGGGAGCTGTCTGGGGATTTGAGAAGAGGCGACGACTCACCACCTTGAAACGAGAAACTGCCGAAGCACTCTCTCCCTTGGATATAACCCTAGAAGAGAATACAGGAGACGTCGACGACTGTCCCGATAGAAACACACAAACAAAACTAAAAACAGAAAACAANAAGAGGCGACGACTCACCACCTTGAAACGAGAAACTGCCGAAGCACTCTCTCCCTTGGATATAACCCTAGAAAAGAACACAGGAGACGTCGACGACTGTCCTGATAGAAACACACAAACAAAACTAAAAACATAAAACACAAAAATCAAATATATATGCCCTAAATAATTAAGATTAGGCCTACTATTGGAAGAAGACTCCAAACCAATGAAGATTTGATCGGCTTTCCCCTTGCCTAGACCAGTCAGTCCAGTCACTGGATCGTGGGTGGGGATTGCCTCATTAGTCTCTCAAGGTTAGGAGAACTTTGATTTCATTTGTCGAAGGTTCNAAAATCAAATATATATGCCCTAAATAATTAAGATTAGGCCTACTATTGGAAGAAGACTCCAAACCAATGAAGGTTTGATCAGCTTTCCCCTTGCCTAGACCAGTCAATCCAGTCACTGGATCGTGGGTGGGGATTGCCTCATTAGTCTCTCAAGGTTAGGAGAACGCTGATTTCATTTGTCGAAGGTTTTGTCTCCTAATAGTATGAATTCAGATCAGGCACGTTGAAGTTAGTGGAGCTGCTGTATCTCGTTCCGAGGTAGTGACTATCCTCAACTTTTCCATCCTCCGTAACCCTCCCTTCATTGTTGTCACCTCTTCTCTTCACTTTAGGGATCCTCAGACACCTCTCCTTGGATACATCGCTAGAAGAGAACATAGGAGATGCTGAAGGCTATCCCGACATAAAAACACGAACAAAAATGAAAAACTAAAACACAGGAAACAAATATATATGCCCTAGATAATTAAGATGNCATCCTCCGTAACCCTCCCTTCATTGTTGTCACCTCTTCTCTTCACTTTAGGGATCCTCAGACACCTCTCCTAGGATACATCGCTAGAAGAGAACATAGGAGATGTTGAAGGCTATCCCGACATAAAAACACGAACAAAACTGAAAAACTAAAACACAGGAAGCAAATATATATGCCCTAGATAATTAAGATAGGGCACACTATTGAAAGAAGGTGCTAAACCTAAGAAGAGGAGCTGATCAGTTCTCCCCTTGCCTAGACCAGTCAATCCAGTTGCTGAAACGCAAGTGGGGACTGCCTCATTAGTCTCTCAGGGTTAGGAGAGCTTCAATTTCATCAGTCGAAGATTCTGTTTCCTCATAATATGAAGTCGGATCAGACACGTTGAAGGTAGAGGAGTTGCTTTATCTCGTTCTGAGGTGGTGACTATCCTCAACTTTTCCATCCTCTGTAACCCTCCCTTCGTTGTTATCGCCTCTTCTCTTCACTTTAGGGATCCCCAGACAGCTCTCCTTGGATACATTCATAGAAGAGAACACAGGAGATGTCGATGGTTGTCCCGACATAAACACATGAACAAAACTAAAAAAATAAAACACAGGAAGCAGATATATATGACCTAGATAATTAGANAGGTGCTAAACCTAAGAAGAGGAGCTGATCAGTTCTCCCCTTGCCTAGACCAGTCAATCCAGTTGCTGAAACACGAGTGGGGGCTGCCTCATTAGTCTCTCAGGGTTAGGAGAGCTTCAATTTCATCAGTCGAAGGTTCTGTTTCCTCATAATATGAAGTCAGATCTGACACGTTGAAGTTAGAGGAGTTGCTTTATCTCGTTATGAGGTGGTGACTATCCTCAACTTTTCCATCCTCTGTAACCCTCCCTTCGTTGTTATCGCCTCTTCTCTTCACTTTAGGGATCCCCAGACAGCTCTCCTTGGATACACTCATAGAAGAGAACACAGGAGATGTCGATGGCTGTCCCGACATAAACACATGAACAAAACTAAGAAAATAAAACACAGGAAGCAAATATATATGACCTAGATAATTAGGATGGGGCCCACAATTGAAAGGTGGCACCAAACCTAAGAAGAGGAGCTGATCGATTCTCCCTTTTCCCGGATCAGCCGATCTGGACAATGGAATGGGGGCGAGCACTCTCTCGTCAGTCTCCCAGGGTTGGAGGAGCTTCGACTTCATCCGTCAAAGCTCTATCTCATCATAGTATGGAGTCGGATCAGGCACGTCAAAAGTAGAGAAGTTATTGTAAACCCCCCCCGGTGAGCGGGGTTGGAGTTTGAGCACTTAGATCCATATTAATTACATTGTCCCCCAAAACACCTAAGCAATTTTTACCACTTGCGAGTAGCCATCCATATCAGTCTTAACCATCAAGAGTACACAATTGAAATGAGAAGGGACTTTGTGTCAAATATACTCTATAAGTAGGGGTGTCAAAAATTGACCCGAGACCTCAACATGAATCGAAATCGACTTGGAGTATGACTTTTCTCCAACCTGCAGACCATGTTTTATCTCCTTGGAACTTTATAACTCTATGATTGTACCATATATGATTCCTCTTCTAAGTCACTATGCAAGAAGACTGTCTTTACATTCATCTATTTCAGATATAATTCTTCCTTTGCAGTCAAGCTAAGAATAACTTTGATAGTTGTTATTTTCACTACAGGAAAAAATATCTCAGTATAATCCACTTCTTCCTCGTGCAAACCCCTTCACAAAAAGATTTGTCTCATAACGTTTCCTATCATCTGACTTTTTATTTTCAGTCTGTAGACAAAGTTATTGTGCAGTGCTTTTTTGTCATTTAGTAATTCTACCAAATTCCAAATTTGATTTAACCTCAATGACCGCATCCCGTCATTCATGGCAAACTCCCTACTCATGGGCGTTGCCTTTCCATGTGCTCCGTCTGGAGTCATTTTTCCGGCCGGTGGATCGCTCATCACAAGCATCGAGTTTCCAAACACTCTATTTTTTAACCTGGAAATGACCATCCCACGATGTAGCTACGCCGCTTCAGGGTGCTGGGATTCTAACCGATCTGCTCACAAAGCATTGCTAGGCTTCTCTCATGGCATCGGGGCACCAATTTAGGAGCTAAAGCACCCCTATGGGCACATAAGGCATCCATATGGTGTTGTTATTGCTGTTAACTAAAACTAACAAGCTTCTGATGTCTCTCCACTTTCAATGCCAATGTTAAATGTCAACTAAAAACCAATAAGGCTATAGCTGAACCACATTGTCGATGGTGGACTTCAGGCCTCCCAAGTACCTGGCTATTGTGTGCTTCTCTGGCTCTATCAGCTCACATTTCAGCTTAGGCTACATAAATTTCGTTATGTTCTTCACTGATAGTTCCCTCTATTGTAGGTGTTAGAGTCTCAAGAAAAGATCCTGATGGTAGTGTGAGGCTAAGTAGTGTCGTTGCAACTCCCTCTTTGACTTCTCCCAAGAAGTACTATTGATTCATTCCTCTATTTCTCTCCCCATTCAGAAAAACCCACTACAACGATGTGCTCTTCTTCAGTTTGATAGTAATAAACTTCACTTTACGGTCATCTGACATCGTCTTGTATTCAAAAACTTGCTCGACTACCTACAACCACTCTAAGTCATCCAAATTCATTATCCCCTCGAAATCCAAATGTCCACTTTCACTCCGAGTCTCTGCTTCCTCCAATAAGTATTTCATCTGTTAGCCTCCTCTAATATTGAATCATTGCCTTCTTCTCCACTGGAATCATCCTTATGGAAGAGATTTAGGTGTTCCTCTCTCTCTCCACGTCGGAGCTCGCTACAATGTTCGACAGTGACCTCTCCCTGGGTCTTTTTTATCAATTTCATCAAGTCGTTGTAGCACTTGATAGAGTTGTGTTGTATCTCATCCATGCTAAACTCTTGATCGACGTCTGAAAATTGTCTTCTTGGTGGAATGATTAGGTTTAGGTGTGGGTATTAGGGATAAATTGCATGGATGTGATGTCAGGTGGGAAGGAAAAATTTTGGGTTAAGTAGTGTGGTGGTTTAGGTAACCCTAGAAAAGGATTACGATTAAGTTAACTCTGATACCAAATTATATTGGAATTAGCCAAAAGCCGACGAAATATACAAATATTTTATTGAAATCAAACATAGATTCAACCAACACACATAAAAGGACAACACAAACTCGAACTAAGACTTAGATCAAGAGCGGCAGTGCTGCTGTTTAAGGGGGAGTAATGGATATGGCTGGATGGTGAAGGACAACAAGCGGGTGGTTGGTTGGATGGAGGGAGGAGGTTGGCAACTGGGTTACAATAGAGAACAAAGTAAAGGGCATTCGATAGTGCTATAGAGGAAAGGACAAAAGAGGTAGGGTTGGCTAGCGGAGAGGGAGTGTTACGACCAACCTAGGGCTTGGAATTAACCAAGACAAGAACAAGCAGTCAGACAGTGTGAATTAAAATTTTGATGTCAAATTTCTATAACTAGTAATTAATAAAATGAAAGAGCCACTGATTAACTTAAATTAAAGCAGTAAAATTAAACTTATATCATTATTGGTTGTCCGCGTCTTCTGCAAATATTTTCCCTTCTTTCACTCATCTTTTAATCAACTAATTAAACCTGAAAAATTAGTTTAAAACAATCATGAGCTAAATGAACCAGTGAATATTCATACTCATAAATCACAGTTATACTAATCAATATGCATGCTAGTTAAATTTTCTAATAATAAATATAAATATTTGATGTTATTCAAAGAGTTTTGCTCTATCAATAACATATCAATATCATTTTATATCAAAACAGCAGTCTCAAAAACACCGTCAATATCCATTTTCATATATGAGCACGAGTACCTTAGTGTTTCTCCACTAGTATCATCAAAAGGTGACACCAACATAGTCAAGCATACACATAACATCACTCTGTAAATTTTATTATTCATAATTTCATATCACTCAATATTTAATACTACAATGCATCAGTTATTTCATAACATGAGATTATTATGCATTCACGTCAAAATAACTGATAAAATTTAATAATATAAAAATCAATGACATTAATCACGCATGAATAACAATCTATGCAATTGGTTAAGAAGAGATACTAAAATAATATTGTAATTTCAGAGTAGAAGCACTCACCCCGATAACTCTTAATTTGATAAGATTTGTCCTAGCATTGACTCTTTTAAAAATTAAAAGCCAAAAATAAGCATGGTATAAAATTTAATTAATTTATNATTCTACTACCAACTATTTTTCTCACACATTAATAGTTTTAGATTTTAAGATAAAGAATTAGAAGATAAAAAGTACAATAAAATATTATCATAAAATCAGATGAGGAAACTTAAAAGACAAAGAAATGTAATTTTTAACGAACTTGAAGATTTTAAGATTTGAAATATTCATGAAGAAACAACTTCTATGTGGGAAAAAATAGCAAACAATATTAAACAAGTGACAAAAATTTACTTGACGGATCAAAAGGAAAAGATTTTATAAATAAAAATAGTTGGTAGTAGAATAATAATGTGCAAGAAAAGATAAAATATTAGAAAAATTTTCTCATCAAGATAGAGTTAAATGAGATTTTCATCCGCAATAAGACCAAGAATGAAAAAAGAGAATGTGTTATGCCAATACCCAGCCTAAGCGCAATTTTATCTTTTATATGCCTAAGAGCAATTTAATCTTTTATTAATATTATTATTGTTGAGTATAAATAAGCTTATTATGTTTAGGGTTAGTTTTATGCATGAAATTGGGTTGCGAGTCTTAGGTTTATGGTTTATGAGAGCTTTCCTACCTCTCGAATTGTAAGAATTTGGAGAGATCGCCTACCTCTCAAATTANACTTCCCAAGCTTCTCGATTCCTTTTCTTCGGCTCTGTGTTTGTCTGAATCTTCGCTTCATCTTTTCTTCTAATCAATTTTTCGATTCTTCTCCCTCGGGACTTTATAATCTTCACCACCTATAAAAATTATTCTCAAAATTTATAAATATACCTCAAGTCACGTCTCAAAAAATAGGTCAACAGTAGTTATCCATGAAACTATGGTTCATTTATTAATATGATAAGTAATCACTATAAAGATAAAGATTTGATATAAGACTACTCAGCTATTTTCAAATAACAATACTGAAACAAGAGACTATATTAGGAAAATACCCTTACATATAAGAAAATGTTAAAATCATCAGACCTCATCACCATCAACAACAATAGGTTATCTAGACTCACTATGAGTATGGAATATACTCGAGGTTAAACCTGTCTTGGTTGACCTTGGGTAGGTGCTGAAGCGATAGACTCTATCTTTTTCTGCCCACCTACAGTCTTCTGTGGAGGAGTTCCACTTGATTTCTAATCTTCAGTGCTTTTCTGATCAAGAGATGAATAATATCTTGCTATATGACCAGGATGAAGACACTAATAGCATGTGTTAAAGCCCATCAAACTGTGACACATACCTCGATAGTGCAGTTAATTCTTTTTCATACTATATGACTGTCTTCTCTCCTTGTCTCAACTTGATAAACTTGTCCTGCAGCTGTCGTCAAGCGAATAGGGTGCGAACCACTCTCTAAAAAGGTCCATGAACTCCTCCCAACTTATCATCGTGTTGGGTATTTCTCCTAAACTATCCTAACGCTGCCCAAGCCACCACCTTTTAGCTTCTCCATCTAGCGCAAACGTTGTTAACGTTACTTTTCTCTCATTCAGACATGTCATGCTATCAAATAACTTCTCTATCCTCATTAGTCAGTTTTCCGCTTTAATTGGGTCTTCAGTTCCTTTATACCCTGATTTTAAAATATCTTCAAATACCTATCTACAACAACTATATCAACTCCGATAGACTGCGATCTGAACTCCTGAATCAGCTAAGTCATCACTGTCATCATTTCGGTGAGAAATAAAAGGTTGTATTTCTTTGTTTCTATTAGATTATATTCTTCTATGATTTCAGATGTATCACTATGCCCGAATGTATAATAAGTATTATTTTAAGTTAATTTCAAGTTTGTTATAATTATTAAATTTTTTTTATAATTATCTTAACTGTTTTTTAATCAAGATTTCATTAATTAATTCAAAACTGTCTCTGATACCACTTCTGTCAAGACCCGGTTGAGGACTTGGAATTAACCAAGGCGAGAATGAATGGTCGGATGATTTGAATTAAAAGTTCGACGTCCAATTTCTATAATTAGTAGTTAACAAAATAAAAGAAGCATTAATTACATTAAATTAAAACATTAAAATTAAATTTACCTTATTACTAGTTCTCCATATCTTTTATAAATATTTTTTTTTCGCTTATCTTTTAATCAACTAATTAAACCTGAAAAATTAGTTTAAAATAACCGTGAGCTAAACGTGTCGGTGAATACTCGTACTCATAAATCATAGTAATAAAAGAGAAAAAAAAAACAATATGCATGCTAGTTAAACTTTTTAATAAATCAATATAAATATTTGATGTTAGTCTTACCATATCAATAAAATATCAATATCATTTTATATCTATATAGTCATTACATGAACACCATAAAAAATTATGTCAATTAAGATACATTAATATCAATATTATTTTTCATATACGTACACGTATAACTTAGTGTTCCCCCATTAGTACCATCAAGAGATGACTCAGTCATAGTCAAGCACACACATACAATTTCATATTCCTCGACATGCAATACTATAATTAATTAATTAACATGAGACTATTATGCATTCGCATCAAAATGACCATAAAAATTTAATAATAAAAAAATCAATTGCATTAATCATACATGAATAACAATCTAGACAACTGGTTTAGAAGAATTATTAAAACAATACTATAATTTAAGAATAAGAGTCCTCACATCGATTACTCTTAATTTGATAAGATTTACCCTGACGTCGACTTTTCAAAAAATTTAATGTCTAAAAAAATGTATAAAATTTAATTAATTTATTATTTTAATAGAGGATTAGTTTTTCATTATTCAAAAAAATTGAATTTCTAAAATAAATGAGCTCTTGACGTGATGACTTCTTCCTCTTTTATGCTCGCACCAAAGCAAACTCCTCAACCCGATGGAGATGCCGCCTCAGCCCTAACTCTCACATCGTCCTCCTCCGCTCGACATTGATACTACGCTCGACGCCTTCCGTGTAGCTCGACCCTCAGGTAAGTTCCTAACTCCCTCATGACAAATTTATAGGCGAACCAACCTGTTCGGTTTCCCANATTATTCAAAAAAATTGAATTTCTAAAATAAATGAGCTCTTGACGTGATGACTTCTTCCTCTTTTATGCTCGTCACCGAAGCAAACTCCTCAACTCGACAGAGATGCCGCCTCAGCCCTAACTCTAATATCGTCCTCCTCCGCTCGACATTGATACTACGCTCGACGCCTTCCGTGTAGCTCGACCCTCGGGTAAGTTCCTAACTCCCTCATGACAAATTTATAGGCGAACCAACCAGTTCGATTTCCCGACCTTATCACTTCTTCTCTCCCCTCTTCAGGAAGCCGAGCTTCTCGATTCCTTTTCCTCAGCTTTTCGTTTGCCTAACTCTTCGCTTCATCTTCTCTCCCACTCAAATGTTTGATTCTTCTCTCTCGGGACGTTACAGGGAGAGTAGTAGTGGGTAAAGAAGGGGACTGCTGCAGGGATGAAAGGGGTGCGATTTTAGGGTACAATAAGGGGAGTTGTCTGAGGATCCCTCCGCCGTAGAGAACATGCGACACCAATGGAGGGATGGTTGCAGGGAATGAAAAATTGAGAATAATTATCACCTCGAAATGAGATACAGCTGGAACATCTCTCCCCCGTAGATACAACCCTAGATGGAAAAACAAGAGATGCAGACGAATGTCCCGATAAAAACACACGTGAAAAACTAAAAACCTAAAACACAAGCAAATATATATGCCCTAGATAATTACGATTGGGCCCAATGTGAAAGCTGTATTGAGTAGGTGGAGCCCGGTCTACCTCCTGCTATAGCAATTCCTTTTTTTGGCAGATAATCAGAAATTAATTGCTAATTAATTTGATTCCCTCTGTGAAGCATCGTCTGGATTCCTCTCTGTAAGTAGATCCCGCCAAAGTTAGGTTCCCGTTTTTCTCTGCTATAATTCCGTGAATTGAGGTTTTCTTAAATGGGCCTTTAAGCTTCTTTAAAAAATGGATTAACATAAAAGCTAAAAACAACCCTCTCCATTAAACCTCTCTGCGGCTACAGGAAGAAAAATTGCAATGATTAGCTTTTGGTGTTTGTTCCTTCCTTGATGTGTGCCCTACGGGAAATCCTGAAGTCATATGAGAAGGAGATTTATAAGGTTGCTGCTCCCTCCGGCTGTGTGGTTGCTCTCGGATAGAGCGATACAGAGAGAAGGTGAGAGAGAGAGAGAGAGAATTTTTCCTTGTAATTGTCGAGGTGATTAACAGTGTAAATCTTGAAGCTAGTAAAATCCTCTGAAGCTTCGTGGACATAAACAATTTGCCGAACCACTTAAATATGTGTTTCCATAGTGTTTTGCTATTTTGCGATTTTTTTCGATCCAGTTTTTCACTTTATTGCTGTCGTTTTTTCACAATAACTGGTATCAGAGCCGTGGTTTCGGATTTAAGGAAGAACGATGGGGAGAGGCGAACTGATGACATCCGGGATCGAGAAGTTCAATGACACAGATTTTTGTTACTGGATGATGCAGATAGATGACTACCTCTATGGGAAGAAACTTCATCTGCTGTTACTGGGAAAGAAGTCAGAAAAGATGGACGAGGCAAAATAAAATTTGTTGGATCGATAAGTTTTGGGGGTTATTCGGTTAACCCTGTCGATATCAGTTGCTCAGAATGTCATCAAGAAGATGACTACTGCATATCTCATAGCGGCTTTATCAGACATGTATGAAAAATCATCGACAAATAACAAGGTGCACTTAATGAAAAAGTTATTCAACTTCAAGATGGCGGACGATGTGTTTGTTGCTCTATACTAAATGATTTCAATACTAATACAAATCAATTGTCATCTGTTGAAATTGATTTTGATGATGAGATACGTGCGCTGATGTTGTTGGCTTCATTGTCAAATAGCTGAGAAGTCATGAGGATGATAGTTAGCAGTTCTGCAGGTAAAATTAAACTGAAATATGATGATATTCGTGATTTGATTTTGGCTGAGGAGGTGCGCAGTAAAGATTCTGGCAAAACATCGGGTTCGAGTTCGACACTGAATGTTGATTCCAGAGGGAGATCACATAACAAAAACTCAAAACAGAGAAAAATTAAAATCAACGTCTGGTCAGCAGGAAACCTACTAAAATTGTGGCAAGACCGGCCACATAAAAAGGAACTGCAGGAATCCTGAG
Organism: Phalaenopsis hybrid cultivar; assembly: GCA_002079205.1. Lineage (NCBI taxonomy): Eukaryota > Viridiplantae > Streptophyta > Magnoliopsida > Asparagales > Orchidaceae > Phalaenopsis > Phalaenopsis hybrid cultivar. Next base: position 27,222 of record JXCR01145417.1, on the reverse strand, counting down.
AAGAAGAAAAATGAAGACACTAATGTTATAACTGAAGAAATAGAGGATGTGCTATTGCTGGCAGTTCACAGTTTTGTTGATGACTGGATACTGAATTCAGGGGTTTCCTTCCATACATCTTCCCACAGAGAGTTGAAACGAAACTATGTTGCAGGTGACTTTGGGAAGCACATCTGGCTAATGGAAAAACTCTGAACGTGGTGAGGATGAAAGACGTTGATGTTGCACTCCCTAACAAGGGCATATGGACTTTGCAAAAAATCAGATACATTCTTAAGTTAAAAAAAAAATCTCATTTTTGTTGGACAGCTCAATGAGGGTGGTCATTCAGTAGTTTTCTCCGATAGCACCTTGAAGGTTACCGAAAGAGCATTAATACTGATTTGGGGTAAGAAAACTGATAAACTATATATGACTATAGATTTACTCAACACTATTACTACTACAGTTGTAGAGAGCACGACAGATCTGCGACATTGCATAATTGGTCACTTGAGGTAGAGCTATAAAGAAATCTTGTAAGATGAGAATTCGAGCAAATAAGAGCTGACCATAAAAGAGGTGGATTCCCTGCCAGAGAATCGTACTCGGAAGCTGATAGAACTTTCACCAAGAAAAAAGACATTGCACAACAAGTGGGTGTACCAGGTGAAGACTGTGTTTGATGATAGTAAGAGGTACAAGACTAGACTTGTTGAAAAAAGCTTTCAGCAGCGGCAAGATATTCCCCATGCATGAGTTGTAAGCAGATACATGAGTAACCCAGGAAAGAGCGTGAATGTACAAAATTATGTTGACGTTGATATGTCGACTAAGGGAGTTAGTCTTAAGAAGCTGAAGTTGTGCTCGACTTCAGCTAGTCTTCTGGCATGAAGACTGGTTTCGAGAGGAAAAGGACGACGCAACCAGTGGATGGTGCAATCGTATGCCAGTCTCCAAGTGGGAGATTTGTTGAGTAGGTAGAACACAGTCCACCTCCTGCTATGGCAATTCCTCTTTATGACAGATAATCAAAAATTAATTGCTAATTAATTTGATTCCCTTTGTGAAGCATTGCCTAGATTCCTTTTCATAAGTGGATCCTGCCAAAGCTAGGTTCTCGTTTTTCTCTCCTATAATTCCGTGAATTGAGGCTTCTTTAAATAATGGATTAACACAAAAGCTAAAAACAACCCTCTACATTAAACCTCTCAGCGGCTACAGGAAGAAAAATTGCAATAATTAGCTTTTGGTGTTTGCTCCTTCCTTGATGTATGGCTTACGAGAAATCAGGAAGTCATATGAGAAGGAGATTTGCAAGGCTGCTGCTCCCTTTGGCTGTGTGGTTGCTCTAGGGTAGAGCGATAGAGAGAAAAGGTGAGAGAGAGAGAGAGAAAGTGAGAGAGAGAGAGGGAGAGAATTTTTTCTCGCAATCGTCGAAGTAATCGACTGGTGTAAATCCTAAAGCTAATAAAATCATCTGCAGCTCCGTAGACATAGACAATTTGTCAAACCACATAAATTTGTGTGTTTCCACAATATTTTTTGTTTTGCGAATTTTCTCGATCCGATTTTTTGCTTTATTGCCGTCTTTTTTCACAACAACTGGTATCAAAGTCGTGGTTTCAGATCTAAGGAAGAACGATGGGCGGAGACGAACTAATGACATCAGGAATCGAGATATTCAATGACACAGATTTTGGTTACTGGATAATGCAAATAAAGAACTACCTCTATGAGAAGAAACTTCATCTGCCATTACTGAGAAAGAAGCCGGAAAAGATGGACGAGGCGTAATGAAATTTGTTGGATAGACAAGTTCTGAGGGTTATTCGATTAACCCTGTCGAGATCAGTTGCCCACAACGTCATTAAGGAGAAGACAACTTCATATCTCATGGCGGCTTTATCAGGTTTGTATGAAAAGCCATCAGCGAATAACAAAGTGCATTTGATGAAAAAGTTATTCAACTTGAAAGTGACGGACGGTATGTCTGATGTTCTATACCTGAATGATTTCAATACTATCACAAATCAATTGTCATCTGTTGAAATCAATTTTGATGATGAGATACATACACTGATATTGTTGGCTTCATTGTTAAATAACTGAGAAACCATGAAGGTGACAGTAAACAGTTCTGCAGGTAAAACTAAACTTAAATATGATGATATTAGTGATTTAATTTTGACTGAGGAGGTGCGCAGGAAAGAATCTGGCGAGACCTCAGTTCGAATTTGACACTGAATGTTGATTCCATAAGGAGATCACAGAACAGAAACTCAAATAGAGGAAGATCAAAATTAAAGTCTGGTTAGCAGGAGACCTGTTGGAATTGTGGCAAGGCTGACCACATAAAAAGGAAATGCGGGAATCCTAAGAAGAAGGAGAATGATGACGCTAATATTGTAACTGAAAAAATACAGGATGCGCTATTGCTGACAGTTCACAGTTCTGCTGATGACTAGATACTGGATTCAGGGGTTTCATTCCATACATCTTCCCACAGAAAGTTGATGCGAAACTATGTTACAAGTGACTTTGGGAAGATACATCTGACTGATTGAAAAGCTCTGAACGTGGTAGGTATGGGAGACGTTGATATTGCACTCCCTAACAAGAGCAAATGAACTTTGCAAAAGGTCAGACACATTCTAAGTAGAAGAAAAATCTCATTTCTGTTGGACAGCTCAATGAGGGTGGTCATTCAGTAGTGTTCTCAGATAGCACCTGAAAGATTACCAAAGGAGCATTAGTACTGACTCGGGATAAAAAAACTGACACACTATATATAACTACAAGTTTACTCAACACTGTTGCTACTACAGTTGCAGAGAGAACGACAGATCTGCGGCATTGCAGACTTGGTCACTTGAGGCAGAGCTAAAAAAAATCTTGCAAGATGAGAATTCAAGTAAGTGAGAGCTGACTATGAAGGAGGTGGATTCCCTGTCAGCGAATGAGACTTAAAAGCTGACTGAACTTCCATCAGAGAAGAATATATCGCACAACAAGTGAGTATACCGGGTGAAGACTGCGCTTGATGACAGTAAGAGATACAAGACTAGAGTTGTTGAAAAAGACTTTCAATAGAGTCAAGATATTCTCCATGCAGTGGGAGTTGTAAGCAGATACATGAGTAACCCAAGAAAAAGCTTGGAGGTACAATGTTATGTCGACTAAGGGTGTTACTCTTGAGAAACAATTGTGCTTGACTTCAGCTGGTTTTCTGTCATGAAGACTGAGGTTTTGAGTTGCAGAGGTGAAGAATATCACATTTGAGGAAAAGGATGACGCAGTTAGTGAATGATGCAGCTAATGTCCCAGTCTCCAAGTGGGGGATTTGTTGAGTAGGTGGAGCCCAATCCACCTACTGCTATGAAAATTACTCTATTGCAGATAATCAGAAATTAATCGCTAATTAATTTGATTCCCTTTGTGAAGCATCACCTGGATTCCTCTCCATAAGTGGATCCCGCCAAAGCTAGGTTCTCGTTTTTCTCACCTATAATTTTGTGAATTGAGGCTTTCTTAAATGGGCATTTAAGCTTCTTTAAATAATGGATTAACACAAAAGCTAAAACAACCCTCTTCATTAAACCTCTTTGCGGCTACAGGAAGAAAAATTGCAATGATTAGCTTTTGGTGCTTGTTCCTTCCTTGATGTGTGGCTTACAGTAAATCAGGAAGTCATATGAGAAGGAGATTTGCAAGGCTGCTGCTCCCTTTGGTTGTGTGGTTGCTCTCGAGTAGAGCGATAGAGAGAGGTGAGGAGAGAGAGTGAGAGAGGGAGAGAATTTTTTCTTGTAATCTTCAAGGTGATGGACGGGTGTAAATCCTGCAGCTCCGTGACTCAGCTCCGTGGACGTAGGCAATTTGCCAAACCACGTAAATCTGTGTGTTTCCGCAGTGTTTTCTGTTTTGCGAATTTTCTCGATCCGGTTTTTAGCTTTATTGTCGTCGTTATTCACACCAAGGTGCTGAACCTATAAGGAGCCGATCGGCTCTCCACTTGCTTGGACCAGTCGGTTTAGGCGTGGATGGGGGCTTTATTGCCCCCTCTCACACCTGAGTCACTCTCCACATATAAAATGCATCACAAGGAAGTTCAAATATACTCAACTCCCTAGGCTTATAATACGTCAAAACTTAATACCAAAAATAAGGGAAGGGAAAGATTACATTACATTACGAATTGCATGGTGAAAGCTACACTTAAAGTGATAATTTCAAAGATTTAGATGTTCTGCACGAAACATTCAAAATTGAGTTGGCATATTTCAAAACATAATATTTTTTCATGCATGCAATCATCCATATTTCAGTGGAACCCCAAGGAGGTTAGCTATAAGTGCCAGAGTAAAAATTTAGCAAAGCAGAAAAATGAACATATAGGGCTAGATCATTCATCCTCATTGTTTGTTCTCTGCACGTGTCAAATCATACGCATTTCTGCAAATGCTTGAAAGTTTCTAGAGGATCTCTAGGAAAAGTTATGCGACCAAAATAAAAAGTAGGGGCATTTACATTCATAGCACACAACTCTTATGTATTTACATCTCACACCTAAACTTTCATTTTTACTCACATTGAAAATAAGCACTATTGCACTTTTTAAACGTGACCAAACTACTATGTACGTAAATATGAAAATCTAGGTATGAGAAAGGTAAATACATAAGCATTGTGTGCTAGGTATATAAATTTCCCAAAAAATTCATGGCACCCACCTCCTGTCTTTCGAACAACTGGAATAGAACCATATCTCATTGCAATAAGTTGAGTTAAGCCGCAAGGTTCAAAAATTGATGGGACAAGAATAAAGTCTGCAGCTGCATATATCTAAAAAACACAAGATCATAGCAGAAACAAGACGCTAAAATGTTTAATAAGAAAGAAAAAAAATGTTCAAGTCAGCAAGCGAAACCTCACCAAGTGCGAGAGCGGTTCATCATATGTCAAGCAGAGCCGCACATTATCAGAGTGTGAAGAATGCAATTGGTTCGCCAGGTTAACAAAATCTTGTTGTATGCGAGGATCTGGAGCAGATCCCAGCAAAACAATCTAGGCAACAAAGTTTGGGAGATTATTAAAAGGGGAATCTGCATGCATACCACCCAATTCCTACATATTACGTATCTAACAACTAAACTTTACTTTTTATCTTTTATAGCACCCAAATCTTTCATATCACATCAAAAATACAACTATTTTAACTTTTAAAAAGTGAAATGCACATTTTCACACATAGGTAAGGTGGTATATATGGAAAAATCAAAGTTTAGGTGTTAGATATGTAAATACATAATGCTTTACGGGAAATCATGGCCAGCTATGTTAAGAAAGTAGTTAGCATTACAAAAAAAGAAAAAAAAAACATGAAATAAAAACCTGCCCATTGCTTTCCAGCGTTCGCCAAATAGCATGTTTGATGAGGTGAATTCCTTTCTGGACAGTTAAACGAGTGATTATTCCTACCAATGGATGATTAGAGTTCTTCAAGCCAAGTTTTTGCTGTAATGCCTCTTTTGCCGCTTTCCTACCCACAATAACATTTTCAGAAGTGTAAGACACCTGCAATGACATTAAAGGACAAATATGCAATGACCTATTATTCAGAAAATTACTTAATGCAAAATATAATGAATAAATGCTGAATTCCAATCTGGCTTATGCAAAATATAGCAACTAGCATGTTCTCCAGTACAATTTACGAGAAAAAAAACATATGCCTCTTTAACCAATCCATGTAGAAGGGAAGTGAGAAAAGTGATGAACTTTATGAATGGCTGCCCTTGGACCTTCTTTTTCTTCCTCTTTTTTTTTTTTGGGGGTAAGAATTCTTTTAAGAGAATTATTCTAGTCAAGAAATAGGATGTGATCATGACAGAATGTATAAATAGTTGCCTGTGGCCTGTTTAATATTGTCAATTTATTAACTAAAACAATATTAACTTTTATGTAAAAGTAAATATTCTACTAAAAAAGTTATTTTAATGGTAAATATAAGTGAAGTGTAAAGTTTAGGTTGTTTGCCCCAAACGTGAGACTAAGAAACAACAAAAAAGTCCGATAGATTTTGATTTTTTTTTGGAAAAGAATAGAGGTGTCTTCAGAAGTCTACCAATAAAGGAACTGATGTTGTGTTTACGTTTGGTACAAGAAAAACTTTTATGAAATAAACTGCAGCAACAAAAAAAAATAAAAAAAACAACAAGCCTTTATCCCACTTAAGTGGAGTCAGCTACATGAATTCTTTTTTCTCCATTGTCCTATCGAGCATCATATTTTCACTTAATTCAAATAAATTAAGATCATTTTTTATAAAACATGCCCCGATCTTTTTAGGTCTAACAACCTTTCTTAACATAAATCGAATCTAAAACATCTACTCTCCTAATATGATCATCAGATAGTCAACATTTAATGTGACCAAACCATCTAAAACGATCCCATCTAATCTTGTTTTCCATTGGAGCTGCACCAACCTTTTCATGAATATATTCGTTTCACATTTTGTCTCTAAGTATAAATCCACTCGTCGACCTAAGCATTCTCATCTCAGCAACACTTAGTTTTATGCTTCTCTTTTATAGCGCAACACTCTGCACCATAAAGCATTGCAGGTTTCACTGTCATCTTATAAAATTTTCCTTCAAGTCTAAGTGATACTTTTCTATCACACAATAGGCCCAATGCATTTCTCCACTTCAACCCCCCGACATGGTTTCTACTAATAACATTCCCATCTATATCACCATCATTTTGAAAAGGACCAAAGATATTTAATCACTCATTTGAATGATTTGATCACTCATTATTACAACTCTGCCACTATATCTACTACTATTAAAATTTCATATTAAGTATTCACTATTAGAACTACTCAAATAAAGGTCTTTAGACTCTAAAGTAGACTGTCATAATTCAAGTTTTTCCTAAATTCTATCTCTAGACTTATCCACAAGAAGGACATCACCAACAAAAAACATACACCAAGGAACATCCTCCTATAAATGTCCGCTAAGAGCATCCATAACTAAAGCAAATAGATATGGGCTTAAAGTTGACCCTTCTGATGTAATCCAACTGAAAATAAGAAAATACGAGGTCAATCTTCCTTATCTTCAAACACAAGTAACATCTTTAGTATATATATCTTTAATGACTTAGAATATAAATTATATAAACACCTTTCCTTCCAAGAAATCTTCAAAGAACTCTTGGAACCTTATTATAAGCTCTTTCTAAATCAATAAAAATCATAATGTAGATCCTCCTTAATATTTTTGTACTTATCCATTAAACCTCTCAATAAATGAATAAGTTCCATAGAAGACTTGTCTAACATAAATCTAAACTGATTATGAGAAATTTTTGTATCACGTTTTAACCTATGTTCAAGTACTCTCTCTCATAATTTTAATGTATTACACATTAATTAATTCCTCTATAATTTGCCCACTCTTGTGGATCCCCTTTATCCTTAAAAATGAAGACCAAAATACTCTTACTTCAATCCTCATACATTTTTTTAGTTTTTAAAATAATATTAAAAAGTTTAATAAGTTAAGTCTCAAATCTCAAATCTCTTAAATATTTCTACACTTCTATTGGGATACCATAAGGTCCTATTGATTTTTCACTTCTATTTTTCTTTAAAGCCTCATTAACTTCTTTTTTATTGATACGACAGAAATAATAAAAAAATTTATTGTTATTAACGATATTAACATAACTAAAGTCAATCGTATTCAAATATTTAATTAAAAAGTTTATCAAACTATCTCACCTACATATGTTTAATATCTTTATCTATGAAAAATAATATTTGATTTCCATCTTTAATACACTTTACTCTAATTAAATATTTACTTTTATTTTCTCTTTGTTTGAATAGTTTATACGTATATCTTTTACCCTTTTTAGTATCTAATATATTATAATGATTAATAAAATAAAATTTTCAGCATCAGAAATAGCTCTCTTGACTCTTTACATGCCACCTTATATTTTTCCCAATAATCTAAGTTTTTACATTTAAAGTAATTTTTATAACAAAACCTATTATATATATATATATATATATATATATTTCACATTATTATTTCACTACCAACTATTTTTCTCACACATTAATAGTTTTAGATTTTAAGATAAAGAATTAGAAGATAAAAAATACAATAAAATATTATCATAAAATTAGATGAGGAAACTTAAAAGACAAAGAAATGTAATTTTTAACGAACTTGAAGATTTTAAGATTTGAAATATTCATGAAGAAACAACTTCTATGTGGGAAAAAAAAGCAAACAATATTAAACAAGTGACAAAAATTTACTTGACGGATCAAAAAGAAAAGATTTTATAAATAAAAATAGTTGGTAGTAGAATAATAATGTGCAAGAAAAGATAAAATATTAGAAAAATTTTCTCATCAAGATAGAGTTAAATGAGATTTTCATCCGCAATAAGGCCAAGAATGAAAAAAGAGAATGTGTTATGCCAATACCTAGCCTAAGCGCAATTTTATCTTTTATATGCCTAAGGNAGAAGGGAAGTGAGAAAAGTGATGAACTTTATGAATGGCTGCCCTTGGACCTTCTTTTTCTTCCTCTTTTTTCTTTTTGGGTAAGAATTCTTTTAAGATAATTATTCTAGTCAAGAAATAGGATGTGATCATGACAGAATGTATAAATAGTTGCCTGTGGCCTGTTTAATATTGTCAAATTATTAACTAAAACAATATTAACTTTTATGTAAAAGTAAATATTCTACTAAAAAAGTTATTTTAATGGTAAATATAAGTGGAGTGTAAAGTTTAGGTTGTTTGCCCCAAACGTGAGACTAAGAAACAACAAAAAAGTCCGATAGATTTTGATTTTTTTTTAGAAAAGAATAGAGGTGTCTTCAGAAGTCTACCAATAAAGGAACTGATGTTGTGTTAAAAACTTTTATGAAATAAACTGCAGCAACAAAAAAAAAAAAAAACAACAA
>JXCR01145415.1:146850-159075 GCA_002079205.1 Phalaenopsis hybrid cultivar | reverse complement strand
GCTAGAACCTAGGCTCTAAGGAGGAGAAGAAAAGACCTCACAAAAATGAGGTCAACAAGGACCAATTTGAAACAACACGTAATCAACACGTAATAGTCCGGGACTAAATTGGAACATTCTAAAACTCTTGGACTAAATTAAACACTTATTTATAGTCATGGGGCTATTGTCTACTTTTACACTTTAATTTTAGTCTTTAGCTTGTGCACTTTTTCACAATTCTTAGAAATGTTCTTTCTTCTTATTCATTTTTTTCATGTTATTGTCACCTTAACTTTTAAGCTTATCTTATTGTTGCATCATATGTTCTCCATTATGCATGTCCAAACAACCTAATTAAATTGTCATCCTATTATCTTTCTAATATAATCATTTTCAACCAATTAATTCCAAATGTTATCCCACGTCCACCTCAATACCAACATTTTGGCCAAACTTATTTTATTTTTAGTGACCATTTGTTGTGAGGTTCAAATTCACCTAGCAAAATTAATCTAATTACCTTGAAAACCTAGAAGTCTTCATAAAATTATCTTATTGTATGATACTCTACGAATTCCCCTAATTTAATAATTAATTAAACTCAAGAAATTATGGCCAAATCTTAAATCCCCCTTTTTCTATAACAGATTCAAGTAACTCGACCTATAATAACAAAGTATCGCATTAACATCATACATAATTGAAAATTATCAATTTTGTGCCTGTTACGAGCCATGTCATGTACAATTTCGCCTTTTGATGTTGTGAGTAGAAAGCTTAATAATAGGAAAATGATAAGATTAATAGCAGAAAAAAGGGACTAAAAATATTTTTTTAGGTAAAAAAGCTTAATGATAAGTTGTTGTTGAATTTATTATAAGTCACTGCAATTGCTTATTATTCAGTCAATTAATGATGAGGTGATTCTTAGTTTATTATTAATGAGAACATAATACATACGGTTAATACTGAAGCTCCTTAAGAATATGAGTGAATTATTAGCATGCATACATAGAAGAATATAATAAAATTACAGGTGATGACAAAAATAGACTTGTATGTTTTAATAGGAAGGATATATGCAGAATCATCGTGGGTAAAAATCGGAAATAATAGGAAATAAAGATATAAGGGACAAGCTATCCAGAATTTAAGTACATATTAATAGATTTATAACGGCAATCCCTAACCGTTATTACTTATTATTAGATTTTATTCTTTTATTATGCATTTCCTATTTGCTTTATTCTGTTTTTATGTATTTCCTAATTGCTTGATTTTGTTTTTTATTTCTTTCATTTATTATGTCTATTGTAGATGGGTTTAAACACCCTTTCTTCTATTAATAATATTATGTTGCTCTATTCCAAATCTTAACATGGTATCAGAGCTTAACAATTGATCCAGACAGCCGTCGGACACCTCCACAGATGCCGCCTACAGTTAACTCATATTCACCTGCAGTTAACTCCTTTGGAGGTTCCCTCCAGCGGCCAACCCACCCCCCAAAAATTTCCTTTAGCGTGGCCATTCTGTGTAGCTGCCGCCAGTCCTCTGGTTTCCTACTTCTCCCTGCAGCGTGTTTTTTTCTCCTGTCAAAAGCCCCCTACATGTGTTGTTTTCTCCTCCTTCAAAAGCCGCCTGCAAAAAGATTTTTTGTCTTCCTTCTACAAGCACAAGCCGCTTTCCTAGTCGGTCTTCTGTAGGTGTTTGGATTCTTGTAGTCGTATCGGTCTTTTAGTACCTAATGGAATTGGTCAATGGCTCAGAATCACAACCACAACTGCGTTGGCTCAGTCAGAATTATGGCAGATTCCTCCAACACTGAGCCACAATTAGAATGTGTTCTTGATTCCATCGAAGGATCAACCCCAACCTCCGCTCCCTTGCAGGCCGGAAGATCGGAAACCAACATGAACTTCTTGATCACAACCCATAAATTGAACGACAGCAACTTTCTCCAATGGTCCCAAGCGATGTCTTTGTTTATCAAAGAATACGGGAAATTCAGTAAACACACAGATATGATTCGTGAGCCTCCAAAAACTGACCTGACATATGGAGCTTGAGAAGTATAGAGCTTTATGGTCATATCGTGGCTGATCAACTCCAGGCAAACTTTGATTGGTCATTCATATATGTTCCTCCCATCAGGTAGTGTCATCTGGACGGTTGTCTGTGATATCTACTCGGATGTATAAAACCCTTGCCAACTCTATGAGGTGTCTAAGAAAATTTGGGAGGCAAAATAGGGGTCAGTGACCATGACCCAATACTATAATGACATTGTTGCACTATGGATGGAATGCGACATGTACTATGTCTATACTTAGGACTCTCCAACCGCCATTTCTCTCTTCCAGAAAATTATAAAAAATTATCGCATGTTCCAATTCCTGGTTGGCCTTAACAAAAAAATTGAAGAAGTCTGGCGTCGTATTCTTAGTCGGTACCCTCTTCCTTCCACTTAGGCAGCATTCACCAAGATTCTTCGGGAAAAGAGTCGGAGACTTGTCATGTTCGACACTTCAATTTCTTCTGTCGAACCATCCATCTTAATCTTGAATACTGCTCAGCCCTCATCCATGCCACCTCGGACCAATCACCCCACTTATGATTACTATTGCAAATCCAATTACACTCGGAACAAGTGTTGGAAACTTCATGGTAAACCGGCAAACAAACCTTCTATCAAAACCTCAAGGCGACGTCTGATTCTACCACGACTCAACCGACTCCTACTCCGAACATCTTGGAATCCTCCGAATCCAAAAAATTCAGATTGAGCAATTGAACAAGCATCTTGGAGCCAATCAGGTATCTGCAGGTCCGTCAACCTCCCATGTCCGACAAAGTACTCTTCTTACTGCTCTCACGATTTATCCCTCCTCTAGTCCGTGAATTATTGATTCAGATATCACATATCACATAACTGGATGCTCGCAAGCTTTCTCAACTTACCATCCGTGCTCTGAAAAAAATACAGTCAGAATTGTTGATGACTCATATAGTTTCATTGCTGGTAAATGGTTGGTTGTACTAGTAACCGGTCTAACTCTAGAGTATCTTTTACATGTTCCCCGGTTGCAATATAACTTGTTATCCGTCAGCAAATTGACAAATGATATCGATTGTGTTGCTAATTTCTTTTTTTATGGATGTATTTTTCAGGATCGTCGTTCGGGAGGAAGATTGGAACTGCTAAGAGGATAGTTGAACTCTATTAATTCCAAGATGAGAGCACGGAGAGTGAGGACACGCCACTCAAGAATTATAGCTTATCTAGAGTCGTTAAATGTCTTATTATATTGTTACATCGTAGTTTTGGTCATTCTAATTTTCAATATTTAAAATATTTGTATCCTTTGACTTTTTCTAATTTTCTAATAAAAATCTTTCTAACTTCAATGGTCAGACATGTGAGTTAGCCAAGCATCACCGGGTCTATTACACACCCCACACTTACACACCTTCTGCTCCCTTCCCCCTCTTTCAATGACATATGGGGACCCTCTCACACTTCCAACTACATCAATAAACAGTGGTTCTTAATCTTGATTGATGACCACACTCGAACGAGGTGGGTTTACATTTTTAAAAAAAAATCAAAAGTTCTCACTTTCCATAACGTCTATACATTTATTATACATTTATTTTAACCAAATTCAAAACTCTTACTCAGGTCCTTCAGACCAATAATAGCCGTGAGTTTTTCAACTTTATTTTGGATGAATTCTTAGTAATTAAGAACATCCTCCACCATAGCTCGTATACGGACACTCAACAAAAAGGGGTAGCCGAGAGGAAAAATCATCACTTCCTAAACTTTGCTCACTCCATTATATTTCAATCCAATGTCCAGAAACAGTTTTGCAACAATTTCATCCTGACTACTACATATCTCATAAATAGAGTTCTCTCTTAAATCCACAAGTTTCAAACCTCCTTATCAATCCTGATGTCATGTTTTTTTGCCAATCAAGTCTTCTACACATTAGATCCTAAAATTTTTTGGTGCACGATCTTTGTTCAGAACGTTGTCCCCACTCGGAGTAAACTTGATCCATAAAATGTATCTTCCTCAGTTACTCTGTAAGTCAAAAAGGGGTATAGATCTCTTGATCCTACCACAAACAAAGTCAAGTGAGGGGGGGGGGCTTGAGTTCTCACACACTGTCCCTTATCCTACTCCTATGGATGTTCTACCCATTGTTCCTACCACCGAGGAATCTCTTGCTCCGTTGAGTGCATTAATTTTTCCTCCCAATGTCTATGTTTACACTCGGCGCACTCATCCCAATGCTCCTACTCTGGAGCCCGCTACCTCCTTACAGGACCTCGACTCTACTTCAGTAGACATTCTCAGCACGACCCCTCCTCCAAATGGGGAGGTAAGTTCTCCAAGTAAGGTACACAATCAGATATATTCCCTCTAGTCTATGGCAAACTATGTCTCTTTCCATAGTTTATCGCCAACCTATAGAGAATTTGCTATTGCACTAACGGACAATCAGATCTTAGCTACTATTGAGGGTTCCCTTGTCGATTCAGCCTGAAAAAAGGCAGCAATGAAGGAAATGAATACCCTTCAGCAAAACCATTCGTGGGACAATGTGGATCTTCCTCGAGGCAAGAAAGTTGTAGGGTGTTGATGGATTTTCAGCACCAACTTCAACTCTGATTGATCTTTTAAATGCAACAAGGCACAATTAATCATCAAATAGGAGTCACAGAACTACGAAGTTGACTATGAGGATAGATTTGCTTCAGTGGCTATGTAAAACACTATTTGGATCCTGCTGTCACATGCGGTGAATCTGGATTGACTTTTATTCCAACTAGATTTCAAGAAAGTGTTCTTGAATGGAGAGCATACAAAAGAGGTCTACATGTCTCTCTCTCTCTCTTGGATTTGACTCTACTGCCTCCAAAGAACTAGTGTGCAGGCTACGAAAGTCTTTCTATTGGCTAAAGCAGTCCCAAGGGCTGGTTCGGCAAGTTCACAAAGGTGGTTGTGGGTCCTAGTTTTACTCAAACTTAATTGAATCACACCCTATTCTTCCAGCATTCTTTCAATTGTCAGGTAGCTATCCTTATTGTTTATGTTGACAATATTGCTCTTACGGATAACAATCTCCCAACATTGGAGTCCTTGAAAGACATTATGGCCACGTCCTTTGAAATGAAGAAATTGAGATCTCTCAGGTGCTTCTTAGGTATGGAAGTGGCTTGATCATTTCAGGGACTTTGTATGTCTAAGCGCAAATATATGTTTGATCTCTTGATAGAAAACAACCTTCTTCAGTGCAAACTTATTGTAGTTGCAATGAATCTCAATGAAAAATTATATGGCATTTCTAATGTTGTGTCTGTCAACAAAACTTATTACCAGCTCCTTGTGGCAAACCTCATCAACCTCACACATAATCGCTCTGATATATGTCAGGCAATTGGTATAGTGATTTAATTCATGCATGACCCCTTATGAGCACCATTTCCAAGCTAACCACCATATTCTCCACTATTTAAAAGGTACATCGGGCCCAGGTTTATTTTTCTTCCGTCACACCTCTCAGTCTATTCCTGCTTATACAAATGTTTATTCATGTTTATAGAAATGCTGATTGGACTGGATCAGTTCATGATCCGTGTTCCACCTTGAGGTATTGCTCATTTATATGGGGCAATCTTGTCACGTGAAAAAGCAAAAACAATCTGCGTTTATCCAGAGCAGTGTTGAAGCTGAATTTCAGCCATGGACCTGGTAATCTGTGAAGCCCTCTAGTTACGCATCATGCTCCGCAAGCTCATATGTCAACCTCTGTCCCGTTGTAGCTATTCTGTCATAACAAGTTCGCAATCAACATTGCCCACAATCCAATCCAGCATGATTGTACCAAACATATGGAGATCGATAGACACTTCATTAAAGAGAAGATGGAGTCCGGAGAAATTTATGTTCCTTTTGTACCCTCAAGTAGTCAACTAGCAGATATTCTCACCAAGAGTCTTTCACATTCTTTGTTTGATGACTTCAAATTCAAGTTGAACATGACTGACATTTATGCTTCAACTTGAAGGTAGGTATTAGATTTACAGCAGCAATCCCTAGTTGTTATTTCTTGTCATTAATTTTTATTCCCTCATTATTTATTTTCAATTTGCTTGATTCTATATTTATTTCTTTCATATTTGCTTGATTCTGTTTTTTTTTTCTTTTTTTTATTATATCTATTGTAATCGGGTTTAAATACCCCTCCTTCTATCAATAATATTATATTAGTCTATTCCAAATCTTAAGACATGATTTTGTAATACTGGTGCATGCTTTAAAAAATGGCATAAGCGCTTGGTACTTTCAAATGTGAAGAAACCAAATAAAAAATACTCATATTCTAAGGATGTTTTTTTAGTGCAAAGTGATACAATGAGAAAGTGGTTGAACACGACAGAAATTACTTGATAGAAATTTATTGAAAACAAATCATAAGAAATTATCTCCCTATGATAAGATGATGGAACATTCAAGATCAGCACTAATCTATCTTTTGAAATAAGTTGATTAGAAAGGTAAATTGGAATTCTATTGTTGAATCAAAGCTAATGAGAGATAAAATAACTAGTTACATCTAAAATGTTACCCTAAAAGTTTAAAGAGAATCTAGAAATTTATTGTATAAATAAAGAGATCTACTGGTAGAAAGAGAAGGTATAAGAGTTTCCTAAAAAAAATCAAGTTTTTAATGAACAATAAGAAATAAATACAATTAGCCTTGAAATGATTATATCGCTATAAGACCAGTGTCCTAAAAATATGAGATATTAAACTAACTAAAAGCTACAAATTTTGATGATTAACATAATAGAATATGAACTACAGAGAAAATTATACATAAAATAACTAAGGATAAAGATATAAATTACAATCAAATAAGAAGAATTCAAAGCAAAGAAAATAGAATCTTAGTCTAAATATAAACACACCACAAAAAAAAACAAAAAATGTAATTTTGGATATTATTAAAAAAGGAACTGCTAATCAAAACGTCTAACAAAATTGAAAATCTCAGAAAGCCAAAGAAAATAACGATATGCTGAGATAAATATTGTACTGGTAAAAAATTCTCTCCTAAAAAAATCGCAATGAAGTACAGGAAATCACAGGTTCTGCTGAAAAGATACTCAAAATATTTAAATTTTTAATAATAATCGGTAAAAATAAAAAACATGCTTGGATATAAAATTATATACGCATGAAAGTTCTTCAATTAAGACTATCACAAATGAAGCGCTAGAATTTACAAGCTTTGTCGGAGAAAAACGTGTATTTGCGTCTTTAGTTGCATAACACCGATCAAGCAACTTCTTAATGTGATCATGCATGGTTGCATCTGTACCTATACCAGCCTATAAAAGATCAGAAAATGGGAAATATAAGAACATTATCTGAAAGGCCAACTAGACGACAGTTCATCACAATCACAAAATAAAACATAAAAAATAATTGACAATTGAGCAATCCACAGTTAATGTTTGCTACGTTTTTCATAACATAATCTTCAGTTTTTTAGTCAAATACCCACTAATAACACAATAACAAGAAAGTCAATCACCTTATCCATACAGCTAAGCAAATCTGATTCGCTTAAAAGTGGCGGCGGCCTTGTGACCCCCGAATCAAGTGTTAAAGTTGTAGGAATAAACTGCAACAACGCCAAGAATTCAGTCTTTAATATAGCATACCAGTAACATAAACAAGAAAGATTGGGCACCAACAATCTAATTTAATATAAATATGCATGAACAATTAGTAAAGTACATTTCTGAAATAATAATATCAGCTAATCCATTTTCATACTACAAATATATGGACCTAATGAATCAAAAATGATGCAATCTATGCCAATGTAAAGTAAATACTTGTGAAAAAAATGAAGAATAAACCTGCAAGAAACCGGGAGAGAAATTGATCGCCATAAGAACTAACTTCCAAACGCCACAGATAACCATAAGATTTTTCAAATTGCAGAACAAATGTTTGCTGCCATCAACAGGGACTCTACAAGAGTTTGTTGGAACACAAGAACGAGATTGAGAGGTCCAAAAATAAAATCACTGCAGCTACTCTTCGAAGTACGCTGCAGCTCTGCAGGACATCATTAACTTGTATTGTGAACCTCAATTATTTTGCACATTCTCTCCTCTGATGGAATCTAAACGTGTATGCCAGTTGGAAGCATAAAAAGTGAGCATTGAGATTAATATAATGAGTCTTGGTGTTGTAATATCTAGATGTTTTAAGATTAATTCGATGTAACCATTGCTATAATGTTGATATCCATTAGATAGGGTTGCATTCTCTAGGAGTGTCAATATTAGAACTCTAATCTGACAAAATAAATAAGAGTTTAGAGCAACCAGTGAAATGTCTGTGATGCCGGAGAAGAAAGCCCAAACCACATGAGAGAATTTTTTATTAGCAGGGAAATATGATTACCATACACACAAACTGAAAATAGCATCACCTACACATCAAAAGACACAACAAACACCTCGAGAGTGCAGCTCAAGGTAGGTGGAGGTTGCTAAGTGGGTCCGGATGACTGCCGCGGTTGGCGGCAGCGAAGGCAAGGTTAGAAAACTACAGGAACAGCTAGAGGGTGGGCTGTCCTGTGCAGCTAGAGCATGAAATTGGGGCAGAAACGGAAGGAACAGCAAAGGTCAGCTCTCCCGGGACGGCAGCAGCAAGGATGGGTGGGTCTGCAGCGATGTAGCAAAAATGCGGGCGGTTGGGGTGGCCGGAAGGTGATGGACAGCAAGTTCGCCTGCTGGAAACAAGAACAAAGAAAATACAATCACCACCGGGGAGAGGGATACAGTCAGAGCACCACCCAAACCGCTGGATACATCTCTCAATGGGGAAGAAGGCTCCACACAAGAAATCTGAAATCAAACACAGCAAAAGACTACTTCTAAACTCAGGAAACAAGCACATAAACAGACCTAGCTAGATGGGAAACAAGAAAGGGAGAATGGCCAGGCATCAATGCCGCTTCTCCCCAAATCCCGCTCAACCCAAGCGGGAGATGCGAAAGGAAAGGCCGCACGGACCGCTCCAAGCCACTCGGCCCTCTGGAATCTTGGATCGAACCGCTTGAACCGGTCCCCTATGCCAGTCGGTTCAGCCGGCTGGCTTTGCTACCCGCAATCGTTCGGGGAACTCCCGTTCCTACGTCCATGCAAGGGAAAGCCCCGTGTCAGTCTCCCGGGGTTAGGGGAGCTTCGACCTCATTCGTTGAAGCTTCTGGCTCCTCGTGGCACAGCGTCAAGTTTTATGGCACGTCGAACAAGTAGACGTGGTCATTCCAAAAGAACATCCTGATTGAAGGAACATTCACCCACTTTTGACACGACCTGAGTTGGAACTGTAGATAAACAAGTATTCCTACAAATCAAGTGTCGCGTCATCCCAGTTATAACATGCTTCTCCCATTTTTTATACATGACTGGGTGCAACCGGTAAGCTAGTATGTGAGGAGAAATCCACTTTTGGTTGAACTCTATAACAGCCTGCGCCAGTCTCACTGACTTCTCAAGAGAGACTTGTTCCCCACAAATAGGACCTAGATTCTATTGCAGAATTTTCTTCCCCATCAAGCTCCTCGGGCCCATTACAAAGCTGGGGATCATCTCTCCTATTTGAACATCTGAAGAGGGGTAGCATGCGGAACAGAAAATAACCTATGAATAACTCTACGTGATATTCCCGACATGACACAAAATGACTCATCTTCGTACCATGTTAGACCTCCCCCCGTAGGGATAACTCAGGAAGAGGTATAACATTTTGAAAAAGCTGTATTTCTTGCACTTGTGAGGGGGGTGGGGACAGTTGTGAGTGGATTAAAGCAGGTGGAGGTGGACTGGTCCCAAGATGGGAGAGGGTTGCAGGGGACGTGACTGTTGTGAGAGGATTCTGCCAGCCAGCTAGCAAAGGGAATAGGATTATGGTAGCAAGGAGGGCAAGGGAATGACTCACACCAATTGTTCAGCGGTATAAAGGAGTTACAACACCTTTGGGGAAGGGAATATGTAGAACAGGGCAGCCTGAAGTTGTCGGCGGTCTACAGCAAGCTACTGGAAGATCCAATAGTCGCACTAAGAGGTCGAGAAACAGGGGAGAAAAGGATTGTTGGCGGGTAGGAAATGTGAGTAAGGTGAAGGAGGAAGTCGGAGAAGATAAATCACCACCGGAGGTATGGATGCAGCCAGAGCACCACCCTAACCGTCGGATACAGCCCTGTTAGCCGTTTTAACTTTGTAATTTGAAAAAGTGATGATTTTGTAAATTTTGAAAATAATTTAAATATAAATATAACCTTTCAAATTTTTAAAAGTAATATTTTAATTTTAAAATATGTGAGACCAAATGGGTCTCACATTTTAAATAGTTTAGATGATTGAATACAATACTACAAGTAATATACTTATCCCGAAAAATAAATATATCACTTGTAATAGGAATTCAATCACCTAAACTAAAGAATTTTTGACATCCGTTTGGTCTGCGAAATAATTTATATGAGACCAACAAGTTCCTCTACTAATACGAGGATTAGATAGGGTTTATTTTACCATTTCAAGTTCTCTATAGAGGCAAGCCCCTATAGTTAATTACATCTTAAATGACTGTGGTCATTTAAGAAAACTCTCGATTAAGATCAGTGGTTTTGCCTTTAAGATTTCAAAGTTTAGGTTTCCAAGATCGGTCATGAGAAAATCAAATAGGAATGACTCGAACAGGAACAGTTATTTTACGGAATCCAAAAGAGCGAAGGGTAGGGGATATCACAGATCCAGGGAGAACTCCAATGACCTCCCAACTATCCTACTGTTTGGCATGATATCTTTGAAATGATATTATTTAATGTTTAATCTTGTAATTTATTTAGAATTAAGGACTTCTAATTGCACGATATAAGATTGTACAAATAGTCTAAAAAGATAGGAGGATTTACACTATACCGTACAGTAACCTCGGATTCCTAAAGTGCACTTAACCACTAAGTTATCATACACTCTTCGTAGTAGCACCTCCGGGTTTAGTTTTAGTTTTGAAAATGCACTTAACCACTAGGTTATCATATACTAAGGTATAGTATGTATCAAAGTAACTAACATGCAGTATAAAGGAAAAGAAACAATATAACGCACAGTAGAAATAAAAGACAGCATAACATGCTGAAAGAATAGTATAACGTGCTAGAAAAAGCAATATAACGTGCTAGGAAATAAATAAAAAAATGTTGCAAGGTAAATCACATCTGTAAATATGAGAAGTCTGCTGCTCCTTTAAGCTAGCTATTATTCACTGTATAAATAAAAGTTGTTTGGAAACTTCGAGAAAATCGATGAATAAACCAACGACGAAAGATTCTGAAAAATTGACAAATAATAATAAAAAATATCAGGAAAATCCCAAATAAAAGACCACGAGTGCTTTGTCCAAAATTCCAAGAAAACATACGAAAAAATCCGAAAAGAGGGGACCGCAAGCACTCGGGTCGGGGTTATGCTCAAATATATATTTATACTCGAGGGTCATCGAAGGCTACTCGGTCACCCGGATACGTAAAGTCTGACACTACACTAGAAGGATGTCCTACTGAACCTAACTTAGGAGGGTATTCCTTAGCCCAGGATCGGTAATCAACAAGTGGACAACCCAATTTGTGACACATCTTTAAAATTTAAGTTTTAACATGCATATGTATTTCAAGCATACAAAAAAAAAATTGTTTTAATTTTGATTTTTATAATGAAAATATTTTTATAAATATTGTATCTGTTCTTATCAATTTGTTTTATTAATTTTGAAAAAAAGAAATGATTGTCCACAAGTCGATCACGTCACCGAGCATGGGACTACCAACAGCCTAAGAAGGTACGGGTCCCTCACTAGTCTTATGTCGGTGAATGATACTTTCATTAGTTTTAAAAATGCATCTAACCACTAAGTTATCCTATACTAAGGTATAGCGTGTATCAACGTAACTAAGGATGCAGTATAAAAGAAAATGAACATTATACTGCACGGTAGAAAGAAAAGACAGTATAGCCTGCTGAAAGAATAGTATCACGTGCTAGAAAGAGCAGTATAACATGCTAGGAAATAAATAAAAAAAATGTTGCAAGAGAAATCACACCTGTAAATTTGAGAAGTCTGTTGCTCATTTAAGCTAG
>JXCR01145415.1:116636-146707 GCA_002079205.1 Phalaenopsis hybrid cultivar | reverse complement strand
ATCAATCCAATTTACTCCACTAAAAGGTCATAAGTTAAAGCTCACAGGTAAGACAATAAGGGAGAGGAGAGCCCACGGGTAAGGCAATAAGAATCACACCCCAAATCCAAATCCAGCTCACGGGTAGGGCAGCAAGAGGGAGAGCCCACGGGTAAGGCAGTAGGAAGGAGAGCTCACGGGTAAGGCAGAAGGAAGTAGAGCTCACGAGTAAGGCAGCAGGAAAGAGAGCTCACGGGTAGCCCACGGGTAAGGCAGCATGAATCTCAGTCAAACTCCCATTAACTCACGGGCAAGAGCCAAAGGAAAATTATAAAGGCAATAAAGTGAAACTCACGGCTAAGGTAGCAAAAATCACAACCAAGCCCCAAATTCAACTTACAAGGAGGAGCCAAAAGAGAGGAGAATTATAGAGACAGTAAACATGAAGCTCACGGCTAAGGCAACAAACCAAAACCACCAAGCTAACAGAGCCACCTAGACACCCTTATGGCAAAAACAGCAGGCCAAAGTAGCTAAAAAAAAATAAATCCATGAGTAGGGACAGCAAAAGGAAGACCATAAAGATCATAAACATCAAACACGGCTCACATTAAACATTCCCACATAGTGGTGCATATCGGAATTTATGAATTTTGGGATAACAAACTTGATTACCCACAAAAATTTCAAAAAGAAGCGTTATTTAAATATCTTCCACACAAATTGAACCCAATTAAGAGGGGCAACCCAAACAATTTCTTAGGCACAATGAACTCAGCAAAAGGGATGGAAAAGAGAGCTGCACAAGCACATCCAAGCCCCAAGTAGTAAGGATAAGGCATCAGTCCATAATAGATATGCTCAAATCCAATCACAACAGCTAGATCAAAATCCAGAACAGGTTCACTTAGTCTTGGGCAAGGAACCACAAAAACAAAATCAAACCCCAACAAACTGAATTCCATCAAAAAATGGGAAAACTTTTCCAACATTTAAATGCATTTTAATAAAGTTAAAACTGAACCCATTAAGGAACAAGAAAACAAAGCCGAGCACCAGAAAGAGGCTATAATTAAAACTAATCCCCAGCAAGAGGCAAGGATCCAAGACCGAGCCCAAGAAAAGGGGAAAAACCGAGCCCAGCATTGAGGGGCAAACCAAAAAAAATATTTCCAGCACAATCTTAATTCCAAAACTAGTCCAAACCGAGCCCAAGAAAGGGCAAACCGAGCCCAGCATAAGAATAAAACAGGGAGCCATAAAGGATAAACCAAGCCCAGCAGGAAGAGCTAACAAAAGCATAATTATATCCAAAAAATCAAGCGCAACAGGGAGATAAACCGAGCCCAGCAAAAAGGAGAAACAAATGATATTTCCAACAAGGATCCATTTTCAAAGATCTAAAACCAAACCTTCCATATAAACTAAATAAAATTCAGTTTTTTAGCTATCATAAAACCAACCGAACCCAAGATGGACAAAACTGAGCAACATAGAGGGTAAATCGAGCCCCAAACATGATTTTCCATTTTGTAAGAGAAATTTCCTGCATGTATCATTTTTAAACATATAACCATAGCTTCTCAAATGATTCAGGCAGCAAATAAATATGCACAACACTTCTTTTCCTCAAAGATCATCTTTCATTCTTTTTTTTTTTTTTTTGACAATGAACTGATTCAGTAAAAAAAATAGAAAAAACCAAATCTCTTAGCAAATAGACATGGGAAGAATAGAAGTATAGGAAAAGACTTGCATATAAAGTGATTCAAAACATGCTTCCCTAAGCTGTTAATCCAACTATCATTAAAAAAAAATCTCAAATCAGCCTCCACAGAGACATTCAACGCTTGTCATCATGAGTCACTAGGCAAGACAAAATCAGGGTTTTATGCATGCATTTTTCGTTATTTTAACATTTCCAACAACATGTTTCGAGCAAGGCAACAGAACAGAGGAGAAAAAAAAGAATAACTCTTTAATGCCGATTTAAAGCAAAGTACTAAAATAAATTGAAAGAACCCCCCCCCCCCACAGCAATTCTTCCCGAAAGCTTCACGCAAATAGCCCTCACGACCTCTAGCTCCCGGCTCTTTAACCACAAGAGTATCGGCCAACAGAGACGAAGAACTCCCCTCGAACAGCAAATCAGAAAGAAGTAAGTTTTCCCAACAATAAAAAACAATCCAAGTCTTCTTCTTTCAAAAACCCTCCCTTTCTCACGCAAAAATTTCAACAACCCAACACAGTAGACTAGGAAATTGTTTTATAGGCAGAGGGGAGAGGATAAAGAGCCACCAACCAGTCTCACTAGCAACGAATCACACAATGGGATAGTAAATGCCACAGTAAAGAGAGAGATAGTAAAGCCTCGAGAAGGAGAAGGGTCGGCCAGTTCGCTTCCCGCAATTGGAGAGTCGAAAAGCCAAGGGGAAGCTCGAGGAGGCAAGCCGTGTATGCGAATCGACAGAGGAAGACTCGAGGAGATGAGCCGCGAGCAAGAACGGCAAGGAGAGTCGCGTGGAACCATCGTGGATCTAGGGCACACAGAGGAGAGGGAGACGAGTCGCGGGATCGAGCCGAACGCAAGGCCAAATGAGGGTTTAAGCGTGCGGTAGAGGTTAAGCGTGCGGTAGAGGTGTAAATAGGATTTAGGTTTAATATAATTATAATTTAAAGATATTTATATAAAAGAAAGTATTTAATATTTTGATAAATAAAAATTTAATTTGTGTTTTATTCGTAAGTCGAAACATAACAAAATTGGTATCATTTTTAAGTACTTCTGACATTATGGACGCGCTCGCGCGGTCCGTTTCGCCGTTAGAGATTGTTTTGACGAATTCATCGATTTGTGTGTCAATTTTATTGTGTCGAAAATATGACAATATGAGTGTCTATTTCTACCACAATTGGTGTCTCAGACATGTTGGCGCAGTCTATTTTATTGTCGGAGGTCGTCCGGAGAAGTTCACATTTTCGTCTGTCCTTTAAGCTTAATTGAAGTCCGATCTCGTGTAATTTTGTGAATTTTATGCATTTAGTGTGTGTATGTGACGATAAAATCCTGATGAGGTTTTCCTAGGGTTGAAATCCTATTAGGAACTTCTCCCTGAGTCTCCACACAATAGCTCTTAAACGCTCGTCCATAAGATGATGGTTTTGAGACCATAAATGCTAAACATCACAAAAAAATAAGAAATGGCTGGAATTTCTAAAAATGGTAGGTATCAATTCTAGTTTTCTAGGATAGTCAATAGAAATCATTAGAGCTAGATCCTAGGATCCTAAGGAAAGGAGTAATGCCCTCAAAAATGAGGTCAACAAGCCCTCGAGGGGAAACTAACACGTCAGTAGTTGTCCTCACAAATCTGAAATGAGAATTAACATAAATTGCTTTCTTAAGACCTAAAAATACATATAAATAGAAGTGGAATGGGCATAAAATGAAATAAGAAGACAGTGAATTTCCCGTCTAATGAAAAGAAGGGAGGGGTCGATTCAACCCCCTCTCAACTGAACCGTGTTGACCTCATTTTTGGGTGAGGTCTTTAGTTCACTCCTTAGAGCTTAGGGTCTAGCATTAGGTTTTCTTTGTTTGACCCTCTTAAAGGACTAGTACGAAACCCACATCACTTAGAAAATTCTAGTCACATCATCACTCGTTCGAGTCTCGCATAGGCGATCCTGAATCCTTGGTACTTCGTTCAGTTGATTAGAACCGACTCATGAAACTCAAGTCGAGTTCCTACATTAATAGGAGCAGCCCCTAAGAAACCTCTTACGACCTGAATGCCCGTTAGAGCCACATTTTGTGCACGCATCGCACCACACGATTTTGACCTGAATTGACTTGCCCATCGGCGAACTTGTCCGGACGACCCTGAATGAAGAAACGGACCACATCGACACGTCCAGAACATCAACTTTAGCTGGGAAGGACACTCGTATTGTTATTGTTTCGTGCGCGAGTGACTAGCATGGATATGGATGCACATTTTTTTTATTTAGCAGTACGCGAGCCCGGGCTCAACACAGGTTCGACTCGGGTTCGATTTGGCTACGATTCAGGCTGGACTCGAGTCGAACACGAGCTAAGCACCAGCTCACCTGAATTTGAAATTCAAATTTTAAAATTCAAACAAATTATTTAAATTTGTCTTAATTAAAGATATTCAGGTGTTATTTTTGTTCCAATTAAACCTGCTGCATGAATGGAATGTATTGATTTCCCCGGCCAATCTCCTGTAACGGACACATTGCAAAATTCTGAAATCGCATTCGGCTCCCCCGCTTGTCTCGGGCCCGGGGCACAGAAGCTTTCCCTTGCCTCTTCCTCCAACTCGAAGCCCTGCTCTTCCTGCTTGAAGCACTCCATCGCAGCTCCAGCGCTCAACTCCTTTTGAAAAGAATCTCAGCACCTTCTTCCTCCCCCTCCTACCTCACGCATCGAAGCCCACCTGTTCAATCCTTCTCCCGCTCGCGACCAAAACCCTCAGCACCGCTCGCTCTCGCTCGAGCCCGCCTCCCTTCGTCACGCAGGAGAAGCTTGACAGGCCACCTCTTGCCTCCCTCATTCGGCCCCGCTCCTCCTCTACGAACCGAATCCATCCGCCTGCTTCCCTCTCACGATCGCCAGCTTCACCTCTCCCGATCCCCCTGCACCGTAACACTCGACCCCCTCTTGTCCTCTGTACTGAACACTCCTCATTCGCCTCTCCTGATCGAGAGTCTTTTCGCCTGCACTCACTTGCCTCCCTTCTACACCAAAATCCACTCGTCTTCCTCGTCTCCTCGCTCCACCGAAAGCCTCGCCTCCCCTCTCTCGATCGAAGCACTAGCCGCTCGCTTCTCCTCACTTCTTCGCGAACAAACCCGCTCGGCTCACCATCTCTCTCGAGCGAACGCCTCCCTCTTGTTGGAGTCCTCTCTTTCTCCCTACCAAAATCGCTTGGCAGACCATCTCTCTTGCGCTCTCTCACTCGCATTGGAGGTTACAGGAGTAGAAGAGCAAGGAACACTACTTTTTTTTGAGCTGTTGAAACTGTCGGAAAGCTTGGAGCACAGAACGTTAGCAATTGCAGTAATTGGGTAAAATAACTCTTTTCTATGAAAAGGTAAGGCTATGTGTATGCCAAAATTAAAGTTTGAATGTTATATATGAAAATGCATATAAGTTTTTGTGTGTTATGCATGTAAATCTATCATTATTCGGTTCTGTTTAAACTTTTGAATATAAATTTTATCAACCAATATTGAGATCGACATGACTTAATGACTGATTTAACACCTCCCTGACTCAGTTTTATGCTTTAAATCTTTCTTTGGTGGACGCTTACATGCCTAGCTTTTTTTTTAGATTTGCTTAAACAAGATTGGAAACTTATGTATTTAGATAATTGAACTTTCCGTACTACATATTGTCTGGGGAAGGCTTAAATATATCATTTGGGGCTATTGTAATCACTGTTTTGGTAGAACTAAACGCATCATTTGGGGTTGTTCTAAACAATGTTTAAAAGTATTAAACCCATCATTTGGGGTTGTTTTAATCACTGTTTTGGTGAAATCAAACGCATCATGGGGGTTATTTTAATCACTATTTTGGAGGAATTAAACACATCATTTGGGGGTTATTTTAATCACTGTTTTGGTGGAATTAAACGCATCATTTGGGGGTTGTTCTAATCACTGTTTGGAAGTACTAAACTCATCATTTGGGGTTGTTTTAACACTGTTTTGAAGGAATTAAACGCATCATTTTGGGGTTGTTTTACTCACTATTTTGGAGCTTCAAGAAATACGTTTTGTGAGTTAATAAAAGTTGTTTTGGTGGAATTATATCCATCATTTGGGGGTTGTTTTAATCGTTGTTTTGGAAAAATTAAACCCATCATTTAAGAACTGTTTTAATCTCTGTTTTGGTGAAATTAAACTAATAATTTGGGGATTGTTTTAATCACTGTTTTAGAAGAATTAAACACATCATTTGAGGGTTGTTTTAATCACTGCTTTGTGGAATTTTAGTTAGCCGAGTTAAGGCAATTTATAGGGTTGTTCTTGCTCAAATTCTTCATTGTTTTGGAGTCACTTTAGGTGTTGTTTTGGGTTGATTATGAGCACTGTTTTGGAACTACATAGGTGTGTCCACCACTGTTTGGGTTCATAGGAAGCAACCTAGGTGTTGTTCACCACTGTTTGGGTTCATAGGAAACCACATAGTTGTTGTCCACCACTATTTGGGTTCATAGGAAGCCACCTAGGTGTTGCCCACCACTGTTTGGGTTCATAGGAAGCCACCTAGGTGTTGCCCACCACTGCTTGAGTTCGTAGGAAGTCATTTAGGTGTTGTCCACCACTGTTTGTGTTCGTAGGAAGCCACCTAGGTGTTGCCAACACTATTTGGGTTCATAGAAAGTCATCTAGGTGTTGTCACCACTGTTTGGATTCATAGGAAGTCACCTAAGAGCTGTCCACCGATGTTTGGGTTCGTAAGAGGCCACATAGGTGCTGTCATCACTGTTTGGGTTCGTAGGAAGTCATCTAGGTGCTGCACACCACAGTTTGAGTTCGTAGAAAGCCGCATAGGTGTTGTTCGAAGTTTCTAGCAGCTATCTAAAGTCGTAGGAATCACCATACACACTTGTCAGTTGTTGCTCGGAGTCGTAGGTCTTAGGATCGCCGTACTAGTTCCTAACTATTGTCCGGAATCGTAGGATCGCAGTACTAGCTCTCTAGTTGCTGTCTGGATTCGTAGGATCACCATACACACTTGCTAGTTGTTGCTCAGAGTCGTAGAGGGTCATAGAATCACCGTACTAGCTCGCTAGTTGCAGTCTGGATTTGTAGTAAGTCTTAGGATCACCTGTTGGAGTCCCTAGCTGTTGTTACGACTTGTTCTGTAGCTTACTGCTTCCTTTTTTTCTCTGTAACTTATGTTAGTTCCCTGCAAATTATATTGTGTTTTGTGAATTAAACATACAACAGAGATAGCAACAGCAGATACGCCATGTATGCAGATACATTTTATTTGTTGTTGTTTCTTTATTGCAATTTGCTCTTGTTCTAACATATTATGCAGGTACTGAATACAATTTCATTTTCAAAACAAAACGATTTTCAAAAAATTAAATAAAATTTTCAAAACAAAAATAACATAGCAAAAAAAACATAACACGTCCTCTTGAATTTACGGGAGTCCCTCAGATGAGGTAACACACGGTTGCTAACGAGCTCTCCCCGGTTTAAATGAATTTCACAATTCGTTTAAGCTATATAAATTAAAAAAAAATAGTGATACCGGAATGAGTGAACCGTGGGATCCTAACCGGCGTCGCTCTAATTAATTTTAGCATCGTCATAATATTTAAATGATCATAACCTTAGGAAATATTTGATTTAACATCATGACTTGACACATTAAAAAACTTAAACTTGCTTCGACAAGGAGTTTGGAGCAGCTTCGTGGGCAACGAAACAAGAAGTTTGGAGCAAACTACAAATGGAGGTGGTCGTCATTCTACAACATCAAAACAAGTCTACACCAGTTAAACTTTACTAGTCTAAATAATACAAAGAATCTCGAGGTAGCTCGCCCAGTGCGATGTAAATCCTCACTCTCTTTTAGGCTCCTACACAGTCATATTGAGCAGTATAAGTCCTAACTCGCCTTAGATTCTGAGTTTGTAGTCCAGAACGACATAAAACCTCTTATCTTGCGGGCTATTTGCATAACCAGTTATTATGCAAGTGTAAGTCTCAAACAAATAAAATTGTAGATTTAAACACTCAAATAACATCCTCTCCAAAACACAGCCACACAGTGGGATAGTTTAGGAAGTCATTGAGTATTCTCCTCTGGATCTGTGACGTCCCCACCCTTTACTTCCTTTTGACTCCTGAAAGAATTGTTCCTACTAGAGCCACTCCCACTTGTTTTTTCCATATCCTACCGTGAAAACTTAAACCTTGAATTCTTGAAAATTAAAACCACTGATCATTATCGAGAATTTTCTCAAGTGACTCCCGTCATTTAAGATGTAATTAACTATATGAGTTTGAATCTATAGAGAACTTAAAACTTAGGTAAAATAAATCATATTTAATTTTTGTATTAAATAGGGGAATTTGTCGGTCTCATATAAAAGATTTGCAGACCAAATGGATGTCACAAATCTATTAATTTGCAGGATTAGATCTATCGTTGGGGTCTACACTTATCTCAGGGAATGTGTAGTATTCAGGGTACCAGACACGATTATGCAAATTATTGGACTGATGAGATCCATTCGGTCTCATTTTTTAAAAATTAAAACACTACTTTCATAATCTAAACTATATATTTTATATTTAAATTAAATTTTCAAATTTTTGAAAGTTGACCAACAAACCGATTCGGGTCAAACCGATTTAATTTTTGGAGGAAAACCCCATGTTATTCTCCCGGGGTTGGAAAACTTCGACCTCATTCGTTGAAGCTTTTGGCTACTTTTGGCATGCCATTGAGTCCTCTTGTACGTCGTACAAGTAGACGTTGTTCCAAAGCACATTTTGATAGAAGATATATTCGTCCACCTTTGACACAGTTTGATTTGGGCATTTAGCTAAATGAGTATCGCAACGAATCAGGTTTCACATCATCCCAGCTGTAACAAGCTTCTTCCATTCCTCCTACTTGCCTTAGTGCAACTAATAAGCTAGTATGTGAGGAGAAATCAACTCTGAGTTGAAATCTGCAGCAGGCTACGCCACTTTCACTAGCTTCTCAGGAGAGACCTCTTCTTTACTTAAAGGACCTGAAAGCCATTGAAAAATTTTCGTCCACATCAAACTCCAAGAGCTCATTACAAGGTTGGGATTCATCTCTTCTTTCTGGACATCTCACGAGAGGCACCATGCAGAACAGAAAATAGCCACTGAATAACTCCACGTGATATTTTTGATATGGCACAAAATGACTCATTCGGCCATGTTGGACCTCCCCCATAGGGTTAACTCAGGAAAAGGTCTAACTATGTAAAAAAGTTGTATTTAGTGTATTTGTGGCGGCCCTTTATTTGAAGTCAGCTCCTCAAACTTGTGATCCTTCTGGACCGCCAAGGTTAATCCTTCTGGACTGCCAAAGTTAATCCTTCTGTAGTTTCTCTCAACGCCTGTGAAATGGTAACTTGAGGCACCACAGTTCCATACTCTGCTTGAACGCTCGTTACATAAAAATCACTACCTTCCAAAACGGAAACTGTTACCTCTGTCGGAATCTCTATCTCGGGATCCACTAGAACTGGTGGCATCTCTTCCTTGCTAGCTGCAAGTGAAGAATTTTCCCAGGAGTCTTCAACTTCTCCCGTATTAACTATGTCATTGCCCATTTTTTCAACAACACCTTGCTATGTAAAACAGATCTCTCATGGTGGTGCATTCTGATTCCACATGCCCAAATTGATAGCATTTACAGCACTTCATGACTATCACAGATTTAGAGATGTAGTCTGGTCTCACATGTTCTCTATTCTGACGCAGTTTGTCTTTTGACAGGGTTGTATTGGGTGTTATCTTGGGTGCACTAGGGCTATAAGATCCTGAGATTGACCGCTGTGGTCCCTCCAATTCTGAAGCCAGCGTCTAAAGTTTCTGTCTGTAGTAAGCTAATAGGAACAGATACTGTGTCTCCTGCTTCATCCTCAGATTCTCTCGTTCTCCCCTTCGACACTCCTGATCATGATCGAGGATGGGTAACTTTCCAATTGATTTCATCTTCAATGTTTGCAATCCACTCATGAAGTTGGCGGATCTCTCGTCGTATTAACTCCCAAGTAGGCTCAGGAATGTATCTCATTAATGGCATGACTAAGGTATAGGGTTGAGAGGTGAAAGAGGATATAGGAGACTCGTTGACAGTGTATAAAACTTAATTTGGAGTTGCTGATTTTAAAAATCAGCAAAAAAAAAAATTAGGTTTAGGTCAAATTCTTGTTGGAGGTTTGGGAATTGGGAAAGGAAAATTTTGTGGGAGTGGCTTGGGAAGAGGCGGGTGCTGGGAAGCCCTAGGATGGAACTAGGGTATGGCAAACTTTCATACCAAATGATACTGAAGGAGAAAGCCTAAACCACAAAAAATCAACTTTTATAAATGGGGAAATATTACAACACACGAACTGAAAATAACATCATCAACACATAAAACAATACAACAAACAACTCGAGAGTGCATCCCAAGGGCGGTGGAGACAGCTAGATGGTTCGGGATGACTGACGGGGGTAGTGGTAGCGAAGGCGAGGTGAGAAAACGGCAGGAACAGCTAGGGGCGGGTTGTCCTATGATGTTAAAGCAAAAAATTGGGGCAGAAACGACAGGAACAACAAAGGTTAGTTGTCCCAGGATAGCAGCAGCAAGGATGGGTGGGTCGGCAGTGATGTGGCAAAGATGCAGGCGGTTTGAGAAGGCGGGAAGGTGTTGGATGGCAAGTAAAACTGTTGGAAACAAAAATAAAGAAGATATAATCACTACCGGGGAGAGGGATACAGTCGGAACACACCCTAATTGTCGAATACAACCCTCGAGGGGGAAGAAGACCCCACACGGGGAATCTGAAATCAAACACAGCAAAAGACTACTTCTAAACTCAAGAAACAAGCACATAAATAGACCGAGCTAGAAGCGAAACAAGAAAAAAAAGGTGGCGAAAAAAGAAAGAGGAGAATGGCCATGCTCCAACGTCGCCTCACCCAATTCCTGCTCGATACGAGCGGGAGATGCGAAAGGAAAGTCCACACGGGTTGTCTGATGTCGCTCGACCTTGTTGAATCCTAGGTCGGGCAGCTTGGACTGGTCCCCTATGCCAGTCGGTTCAGACAGCTGGCTTGCTTCTTGTAATCGTGAGGGAAACTCTCGTTCCCGGGCCCATGCTGGTGGAGCCCCGCGTCAGTCTGAATCAGGTCCGAGTCACCTTAAGTGACTAGAAAAAGAGTGTCAAGTTCTAGTTAACTTAGAAATAATGTTAACTATTAGTCATTCTTTTTCATAGAAAATAAATATTAAATTGTATTGTCATAATTCCAAATTAAAAGTAGTTGTTTACAAATCAAGTAATTGTATTCAGTTCAAGTCTAGTTGACACTAAATTATCACAACTTAAAATATTTTTGTGCCAAGTAAAACCAATTTAGGTTTGGTCAAGTCAATTTCAGGTTGAGACTTTTGACTAATTAATAAATCTTTTAAATTTGTATTGACTATATTAAATAGTAACATTTTGATTAAAACCCAAACCCAACTAGTGAACATGAATTGGCACCCCTAGTGTTCTCTTATACTTTGATTATCTTGATAAATTTAGTTTATTGTGCAAGTGTTGTGCTTTGCTTCGCGTGAGCTCCTAATACGAAGTGATTTCTCCGTTGCGTCACTATCTTGGGATGCTGGCTAAAGTAGTAAAAAGTCATTTCTTCGTTGCTTTACTATATATCAATCCTGGATCAAGTAGTATTTCAACTACTTTTTCTTCTTCATTTGTCTCAAGGTATCAACAAAACTAAACTTATCATTAAATTAGAGGTGTTTGCTTCACGTCATTTCATTTTATTATTCTGAGTTCCCAATGTCACCTTCCTACTGTCGTTAGTACCATTGTATTGCTTTAGTCGAAACATTGTAGTTGGGATCAACACCTACTATTTTAACATCAGGCAGGAATTAAATGACACGGGAGCTTTCCCGCAAAATTTTCAAACAGTACTGTGGTTGCTACGGCACCGAGGGAAAATAATTCATGAGAGAAGAGAGGTCAAAAGAGTTACGTTTTCCTTTCATATGATTTATTTCCTATTACCTGATAATTTATTACTTTTCATTCATTTTTAGCCATTTATTATATATATATATATATATATATATATATATCTTTGAAAGCCCAGAAAGGCTAATATATTAAATAGAAAGAAAGACACAGATATAATGTGTGGGAGAGCCCAAGCATGGCACCCTTCCCACACAAAAAACCACAAAATATTTCAAAACTAGAGAAAACAGTAAATGCATTAGACACTAAAATACAAAAGCCTAACAGTGTCGAAATACATGGTATCAGGTGCCTAGAGAGCGACAAAATTTGGTCTTGTCTCTACCTCTAGTTCTAGGGAAGGAGTAAGCTAATAAGTTAATAAGATGATTGTCATTGTCAGTAGTAACCAATATATCATCTAATATGTTCCCGAGTTGGAGTCGGCCTTCATTCTTCTTCTTCCTCCTGGAATAATCCTGTCATTCCTCATACGAAGAATCAGTCTGATAGGGTGATAGAGCTGAAGCAGAAGGAATAGAAACCGTAGTACCCACAATAGGTTCTAATATATGTGAAGTATGAGTTGCCTCTACACCAGATACTTCCTGAAAAAGTGGAGCTACGAGGCTGTCCTGATTATCAGTCAGAACACTATCATTTGTAGGTAACAGTCCGTCAGTATTGTTTTCAATGGGGTTTGAAGGTGTCAGCATCAGTCACTCGCAATAACAATAACAGCAGGGGCAATAGAATCAGACACCAAAATCTGTCATGTGGTAGTTTTCTCTCCAGGTGATAAAGATATATCCTTAGATCCATCCTTATTTACTTAATCTTTAGATTTCAACTTAGGATTAAGCTTATGGCATTTATCAAGAGTATTCCTAAATATCTTACAATGAGAACAATAAGAAAGTCAATGCTCCATGACGATTTGTTGCCAATATCCATTATGCGTAACCAGACTTCAGTAATATCAGGCAAAGTAATATCTCTTTTCACAAGTATTATGGGCAGGACGTCTGGTAAGGTTGAAAGTGGGTAGATCTAACTTCATAGGGTCCCTAAGTATGGCACCAATAGAGTAAAGAACCTGATGATAAAAAAAGTGCAGCTTGAGACCAGGTAGACTAAACTATATCGGTACAGTAAGAGGTTCATGATTGGGGTCACAATTAGGAGACCACTGGAGTAGCTTCAGTAGTTTATCAACAATGTTAAGATATTTTATGGAAAAAATACGATAATAGTCTTCAGGCACGGTGAATCAATACGTCACCCATCCATGAGCCAAACTTTCTACTTTTCTGCTAATTTGAGGTCACCAAAACTTTCCTGATAACTTACATAGCTGGGTGTCCCCACTAAAATTTCCCAATAAGAGCAAATTTGAATTTATCAGTCAGGGTTGAAATTTCTA
The DNA here is from genome assembly GCA_002079205.1 of Phalaenopsis hybrid cultivar. Taxonomy (NCBI): domain Eukaryota; kingdom Viridiplantae; phylum Streptophyta; class Magnoliopsida; order Asparagales; family Orchidaceae; genus Phalaenopsis; species Phalaenopsis hybrid cultivar. Next base: position 133,528 of record JXCR01145415.1, on the reverse strand, counting down.
ACTCGAAGAAAAGGAGTGTTGATATCTCACTCTTCCTGTTTTCATTCTTAATAAATTGGCAGTCACCTGTACCATCACGATTCTTCTATTAACTTAAGGGGAAAACAATCGTCGTCTCCCCCTTAGGATTATCCACAACATGGAAAAAAAATGGTTTCGTCGGGTTCAACCGAAGGAGAAAGTTCTATCAAAGCAAGTCACAGCAAGGAGAAAAGCTTCAAGTCGAACATAAGAGGTGGGGGGGGCAAAGCTGCGCAGAAGAGAGAAACCGCATATGATGATTGCGCAGAACAAAATCGCAGCTCGAAATAGCCTAAACTGCAACACGACCACGCGCATAAAGGAACGCGACACGAAGACGCCGCAGAAGCGAAGGTCCAAAAGTTGTTCACCATCGTCATCGTCGAGTGCAAAGGCAAAGACGCTGATCGCAAAGGCGCGGAAAGGTCGAAACGACGACGAACGCAAAAGTAAAGTTTGTCGTCATCATCGAGTGCGAAAACAGCGTTTTCGAAGAGGATTATATATATATATATATAGTATTAGGGTCTGGAAGACATTTTTTAGATTGCTTTCGGTCAAGACATTCGTCGGCATTCAAGTTTTCCCATTTTAAGGATGTATCCAAAGGCAATGAGGTCCTCCAGCTGTAACTCGTCTGATGTGGTGACGGTCTCCCAAGAGATGATTGGTGCTCCCACACAAAAGGAATAAGTGGGGAGGCAAGAAACAACACATATTAGCCATTAAAATGTTTCCATGTGAAGAAAAAGTGGAAAAGAAAAAGGAAGAGGGTCGCGAAAGGCTGCTCACCCGGTCAGGATCCTCGCCCGGGCCGCTCTGTTGGGGATTCCACAGGACCAATCCCCAATCGGATCGGTCTAGTCAGTCCTCTCCTCTCACCCGCGCAGGAGTCTTCCGTACCCACGTCCCACTTGTGGGGGAGTCTTCTACACCAGCTTCAGAAGCTTTCCCAACCCCATAAAATTGACATGGAAACTTTCCCACACAAGTTTCTCGAGCACCTGTAGTTGTTACAGTACCAGAACAAAATAGATCGCAAGAGATGGGAGGCAGGCGGCCAAAACAATCTCATTTTTCTTCTCTATGTTTTCTTTCCTATTATTAATTGCTTTTTTTTTCATGTCCTATACATGTGTTGCATTAGAGTTCTGAAGTCAATTTTACATTGTTTTTGTTAGGACGGTTGTCGGCATCCAAGTTTTCTCGTTTCAGGGTTGTAACCAAAAAAGATGAGAAGTTATGGTTGTAACTCATCTGAGATGGTGACACTCTTCCAAGAGATGAGTGATGCTTGAGTTGATTTAGGGTTTTCTTTTCTAATATATCGCGGGAGACGAGAGAAGAGTGACCGAAAATGACCTTTTTTTTCCTTTCATATGTTTTCATTCCCATTATCTTTCGTCCCTTTTTAGCTGAGTAGTTTGAAAGATGATGTCGCGTGAGCGAGGGAAAGAGGAGGAGAGCGACTTCAAGCGTAACCTTAGCCTAGTAGTGCAAAAGAAGAGTAGTTTCCACTACGTGTTTGGCGCAATGTCGTGAGTGTGGTAAGCCTCTATACACGAAGAAACGAGGAAGGGGAGACAATGCTAGGCTTGAGGGGAATCACTGATTTTCAAGAAGAGGCTATTGAACCTAAGCATGCGAAGAGGAGCTCGATCCAGAGAAGAAGCTCGTGTGTGCATGAAGTGGGAGCTTGCGTGCGGGGTCGGGCAACAAAGTAATTAGCAAGGTAAAAAGGGTATGTATTATAATTTAATTAATTTATATATATTTAATTTTATTCAGTAAATGTTAAATATAAGTGTTATTGAAGTCAAGATCGAAACAATTAAAGTCTCAAATTGAATAGAGATAGAGATTATTATTTGTGCACAAGCAATTGACAAAATCGAGATGAATGTTATGGTTTATCTATTATTAATTAATAAATCTAATGTATGCATATGTGTGTTTATTAAAATATTAATAATATTCTCAATTAAGTAGGATTTAAGCTTTGGAAGTTCATATTGAAGGGAGGAGAGGAAGGCTGCAACATAAAAGTTAAGTAATTGTGCTTTCAAGTTACAAAAGATATGAATGTTGAGAGTATAACGTAAAAGTAAAGTTAAAATTTATGTTAATGCATATAGAAGTATAGGTTATTTTCATACAGTAATGTCATTGACACATACATTAGATTATTATAATATTTGTATAAAAATATATAAGATTAGCATGCATATACTCTTCTTTTTATTGGATTACTATAATTTAGAAGTCTGATTGTTTCAAGGTTATTTTTAAATAACTCATTATTATGTTTTAATATATTTCCTCGGGATTTTAGTTTTTGAACAAGAAGAATAGAAGAGGAATTAATGTATACAAGAGGTGTGATCAGCAATCATAAAGGTAAGATTTTGACTTGTAATTTTATTTGATTTCCTTAAAAGCTCTTTTAATAAAAAATTAAATATTAAACTGTTTAATAATATAATTAGAAAATAAAATTAAAAATATAGAAAATTTAATTTTACAGTTTGATTGTTTATTCACACATTGGTTAATTTCAAGCTCTGGTTTGAGTCATGATAATTTGGTCGTAATTCATATTTGATTTCAGTAATAAAAGTTGCATTTACTTCATCATTTGGGTTAACTCTGGCATCGCTAAGAGTTATTAATTTTATAAATGACATTGGAAAATCAATTTCTAATAAAATATGAGAATATTGAATTGAAAATGCACGGTTTTAAAGCAAATCTTGGAGTCTCTAAGAAGTTGATTTTAGGTTTTATTTAGGCTATAACTAACCCTTAGTCATCTAAAATTAATGATGCATACTAAATCAAAATTTTTACCTTCCTCCTTTCTCTCCTCTATAGCCACTGCCCTACTATATATTGGTGCTTCCAACTGCTATACAGTCTTCATCATCTACCCAATAGCTTGGTCTTCATCATCTTCCCGATAGCTCAGAAGAATTGTGTACCTGCTCGTTACCACTAAAGATGGTGGTTGTAAATAAATTACACACCTATCAATTCAATTTTGACCTAAGGCAAAGTCAATCACCGCAAAAGATGGCTTATATGAAGAAGAACTAAACACAGAATAATTGATACCGAAGTTAACACAAACCATAAAAAATATAAATATTATTGTTGAATTCAAATACGGTTACAACGATGACTCATCATAAAACAGGAATAAGATGATAAGTGACATAAAAGGACACAGCTGAGTGACGACAAGGGGAGTGAGCGGCTGCAGGACAAAATGTAAGATGGCAACTCGGGTCTACAGCAACAGTAGAATGATTGTGAAGAGAGTTGCAGCAACTAGGTAGGGTGTTGAAGGGGTTATTGTAGCAAAGTGGAGCATTGGAGAAGCTATCGGCAACAAGTCGAAGTGCTGAAGCAGACAGTAGCAGGTCGGAGCGCGGGAGAGGCTGTCGGCAGCAGGTCGGAGCGCTAAAGAAGCTGTCGGCAACAGGTTGAAGTATTTGAGGGATGTCGTACTTAGGGGTGTCAATTCAGGTTGGCGGGTCGGGTTCAAGTACGACCCGAAAATGACACGACCCAAATTGGGTCAACCTAAACTCGACCTGAATAATAAATAGATCAAACATTTCGACTTGAACCCTGATTTTTCAAGCCGATTTCAAGTCGTGTTGGCATGTCATAACATTTTTTTACACCTAAAAATGTCAATTTAGGTCGACGAGTCGGGTTTGGGTCCGACCCAAAAATGACCCGACCTGATCATAATCGTGTCAATCTGAACCTGACCTGAATAATAAACAGGTTGAATTATCTGACACGAACCCGACTCGAAAAATATTTAAATCAACCCGAATCCGGATTTTTCGAGTCGTGTTGGCGTATCGGGCCATGTTTTTTATACCTCTAGTTGGCAGCAGGTCAGAGTGCTGGAGTGAAACAAAAAGGGGTGAGAAAGCCAAGAAGATGGCAGCAAGCGAGGGGAATATGGAAAGGTAACTAACCCCGAGAGAGCGAGTTATACCAGGATCCCAAGTCCACCGTCCATGTAGTAGTCACGTTCTCGTTGTCCCCTCCATCAATGATGAGACTACACACATTTTCATTCACAGTGTGATAGGTGCAGAATATGTTGTGACAAAGCCACTGTGGATCCCGTCTCCTAACTTTGTAGGACCAGTCAAATCACGAGCGTCTCGCCCTCATACGGCGAAAGATTGTACACCCTATTCCTCAAATGCATCCTTGTCGCTAACCTTCTCCATGGCACCCAGCTCGATAAAAGACACGACTCGACACGTCGAACAACTGGAGGTGATGTACCCAAAATTCATGGTATCTAAAGCATTTTCGAGCAGGAAATGTAGTAGATCTGGTACTCTCGCGGACTTCTTCTCACTTGGGGTGGCTCTGCCTTTATCCGAACCAGTTTTTCAACTAAATAAGGCGTGCCCCTGGTAGTGTCTCCAATTGTGGGTGGATATCAGACTGGTGGTGGTTGTGTGCTCTTTTTATGTGGGTTCTCAACCATCAGGGTTAAGGTCTGAACATCTCCTGATGACCAGTTAGGCGGCAGCTGCCCAACGTTGTTGATAACGCACTTCAAACCTCCCAGATAATGGGCTATGGTGTGTTCTTCGAGCTCGAACAACTCACACTTTATCTGCAACTGGTCAAATTGTGTCGTGAACTCCTCCTCTGATAGGTCTCTCTGTTGCAGATGGTGTGATCTCAAAAATATATATCCTTGCAATAATGAGGAGGTAGTTATTTTCTCACATCGCCTTCCTCATATTCTCCCAATTGATAATCTTGTCACTGTCATTTCTCTTCCTCTGCCTCAGCAAGTTTTCTCACCACAAAGAGGCATACTTTCTTAATTTGATGGTCGCTACTTTTACCCTCTTATCTTCTGGCACATCTTTGTACTCGAGGATTCTCTCAATTGACTACACTCATTCGATTAAGTAGTTGAGATCCATACCTCAATCGAACTCCAATAGATCCACCTTAATTCTGAAGTCCTTGTATCCTCCATGGGCGGCCTCCTCTCTCAACCTCCTTTGATATTGGATTCCAAAGCATCGTGACATGTATTATTCATCACTAAAATCTTTCCTATGGAAGGCATTGAAATTCTCGTCCCTTTCGCCCCATCGACTTTTGTTGTCACGATCGAGGGTGATATCCCCTAGGCTTCATTTTCAATGTTTGTAAGCCTCTGTTGAAGTTGACGGATCTCCCGCTGTATCTCTTCTCAGGTAGGCTCGGGCATGTATCACAGTGGTAGCATGGTTAGGGTTTAGAGTTGGGAGATGAAAGATGATCAAAAATTTTATTTAAAGTTGTTGATTTCGAAAATCGGCAAGGGGAAATTAGGTTTAGGTCAAAATTTGTTTATGGTTTTGGAATTGGAAAGAAACTCTTGGTAGAGATGGCTTGAAAGGAGTGGATCCTAGGAAACCCTAGAATATAACTCGGGTTAATCTGGCTCTGATACTAATTGATACGAGAGTTGAACCAAACCAAAAATAAATACAAATCATATTAAGCTCATTCAAATAGGTTACAGTCAAGACTTCTAAAAACGGAAAATAAACGACAACACCCTAGGGTGAGGACGAAGGTTGTGAGAACTGGTTGGAAGCAGGTAGGGGCAGTTTGGGGTTGCGGGTTCAGCGGTGTGGTTTGTGGAAAGGTGGAAGATGGTGGTTGGAAAATGGGTAGAAGGTGACAGCTGGAATAGGAAGGTTGGAGAGGGGAGTAGGGTGGTAGGTTGAGGCGTAGGGGAGGATACGAGGCAGCGTGTAGAGAGTAGGGATAGTTTGCGGCCAGCAGGTGGGGGTGAAGGGGCGGTTTGCGGCTGCAGGTTAGATCCCAAGTTCTGAAGGGGGTGGCAGCAAAAGAGAATGGTAGGAGGGCTACTTTAGAAGGTGGTAGTGGGTGGAACATGGGACTGGAAGGCACTGACAGGTGGAGGCTGATCTTGAGAGGAGCAATGGGGAGCTTCATGGTGGGAAATGGGTCTGCAAGGGGGCTGCGAAAGAACCGATATACAAGGATGTCTTGCGGCTGCGGCAAACAAAGTAGGTTGCATAGGAATCACAATCACTACCTCATAATGAGATACAGTTGGAGCCCCACTTGTCCTTGGATATACTCCGAAGAGGAAAAATGGAGGGGAGGGTGCACGGAGGGGAAGGGGCAACCGAAACACAAATAATTATGCCAGCTAGCCCCCTTGCCTCACTCCCTGAACCGGTCCAAATATCGCATTTGGCCAAGCCGCTAGCCCAACAGAGCCCTGCGTTAAGCTTATTATGCATAAGTAGCTAGTATTTTTGTCAAAATTAAACTTTAGCTTAGATATGTAACTACATAAAGTTTAGGCATGTTTTACGAGACAAAAGAGCCGAAGTAGATCCACAAGAGTAGTCGTTAAAATGCCATTTTTTGAACCGTATACCTCATGGGTAGGGTCATTGCGTTCAATGATTTTAAAAGGGTGCAATGATGGATTACGAATTTATTCATCCCAGCTACAACGCAGCTCTAAAGCTTTAGTGTCGTTTGGGGAAGCTTATTTTGGTGCGGCGGCGCTTTGAAAACGTCGCCTTGGTATTTGGTTCGGACGTTCGGCCCCGCGTTTTAAAAACGACGAAAATCGTGTATTTTATTTCCTTCTACAGATCGCACGCGGGGCTCCCTGTGCGTTCGGCGTTTGTTAGGGCTTGAATTCCTCCCGTGACCCTGTGAGATCTCTCTCGCGCTCTCCCTCGCCATCTTATTTCCCAATCTTCTCCTTCGTAAACATCGATTCTTCTGGTGAGATCTATATGTCGCTATGCTTTCTGGTTGGTTTTATGGCTTGATCTTCTCTGGTTGGTTTTATGTGGCTCGATTTGATTGTCTTTACTTTTTTTGCAAGATTCGGTTTTCTTGAGGGTTTTCTTGAGGATGTCTTTGTTGGATTATTTGGGAATGCATTGATGAAAATGGATGAGGGTTTTCATGAGATTTTTCTGCGTTTTTTTTTTGTATAATATTTCAAGAATGGCAAATGAGCAAATCCCTTAAATGCACTGAATCTGTGTTTAGCTGCACCTGTTATATTGTTCTTCCAGCCTCTATTCCTGTATGAAAACTTTAATTCGTAATGTGGGAACTCAGCTTGCTCGAACTGTTGGAATGTGCTTGAATGCGTCCTTGTTATATTGTTCTTTATTGTTCGAACTGTTGAAATCGTTTAACTGTTGGAATGTGCTTCAATGCGTCTCTATTATATTATTTTTCAATGAATGTGTTTCAATGCGTCCCTGTTATACTGTTCGAAATTTGGGAACTCAGCTAGTTCGAACTTTTGGAATTGTTTAGCTGCACCTGTTATATTGTTTAGCTGCACCTGTTATATTGTTCCTGATTGCAATGTTGCTCAGTTATGGGGTTTAGGTGCACCTGTTATATTGAATGTTGCTCCTGTTATAACCTGGAATTGTTTAGCTGCACCTCTTATATTGAATGTTGCTCAGTTATGGGATTTAGGGGCATTTGTTTGAATGTGCAAATATTGATCCATTCTTTAGTTAGATGATATATTATTGTTGATGGGTTTTAGGGGCTTCCTTTGATGTCGAGGCTAGACAGGAGATACAATGCTTATATGTTGTATTGGTCATAGGAGATACAATGCTTATATCAAATATAAGATGTGTATCGATAACCATTGTTATGTATATGAAAAGCATAGCTATGTAAACTTACATAATTTCATAATAAAACATGTTTGATGTCTTACTGTGGATGTAGGTCTTTGACCGAACCACATAATTTCTGTGTGTTATTTTTTTTATTTTTCTTTTGTGAGCAAATCTTTTATTTTTATTTTGTGAGATTTACATGTTACTTTAGTTGGATATGTTGTGGATATATGCTCATTTTGTGGATGTAGGTTTACTTTTTTAAAGATATGTGTTTCTTTTCTTGTTGGTGCATTTGGATAATTTTCATATGCATATTTACTTACAAAATAAATTTCTTTACACAATATGTAATTTTTCATATAGTACCACAATGCCTAAGACAAGTGAAGGTAGTCCCTCAGCGATGTGGGATAAGAAAGTTACAATTATTTTCTGCAATTTCTGCATCACCGAGATTGAGATCGGGAATATGCCAACCACTTATTTCAACAAGAAAGGTTGGCAGAACATAACTAAAATGTTTAAAAAATTGACTGAAAGGGATTATGACAGGCTGAATGAAATTTAAAAATAAATGGGATCAATTGAATAAAGAGTGGAAAATTTGGAAGGAGCTGAAACGTGGATCCACGGGGTTGGGCTGGGATCCAATTAAACGGACAATTTATGCATCAGATGAATGGTGGACCAAGAAATTAGAGGTAAAATTGTCATTATTTTTTTGTTGCTAACAAATATTTTCATTTTAAACAATTATCCCCTTAAACCCCCCTCATTAAATGTTATAGGCAGTGCTGACAGTTAAAAAATACAAGCAGAGCGAAATTGATCCGGATCTTGAAGTTAAACTTGACATAATGTTCAAGGGGTTTGTGGCAACGAGAATGCTTACATTAGCCCTTGTGAGACAGAGTTTGCAGGAATACCCGATGATTTTCCACCAGAGCCGATGGCAGTTGAAGAAGAAATGCACAGCGTTAATCAAGGGAGATGGGGGAATCAAACTCACAGATGAAGAGGCCCAAGTTAGGAAGACGAAAGAAAGAAAATGATACTTTTGTGAAAACTCCATTTGACAGACTCATAGATGCTTTTGGAGCACCACCGCCTGCTTCAATACCTGACGGCACTATCTTCGATTGTCTTCGCACATTGAAAATCATTCCTGAAGTTGTAGCGGATAAACACTTTCATGCAATATGTATGAAAAAACTTGAGGATACAACACGTAGGCACATATTTATGGTGATGGAACCAGAGTTACGAGTCGAATATTTATGTGTTGTTGTAAATGATTGAGTTCTTATGTGTTTTCAAGAATTGTATTATTTACTCTTCAAAGTTATGAACTTATCTNTGTATTATTTACTCTTCAAAGTTATGAACTCGTTTGTTATTTGGAGTTGTGTTTCTTTTTTAAAATGTACTTTTAATTGATTCCATGAATGCATATTAGTAGAGATCTAACTTTTTTATTCTTACTAGCTGAGTGTTCTCATTATTTATTTCTCGTTCGGTGTATTGATTAATAATTGATGAAATAACCGAGATCTTTTTTTCTTTAGGATAGATCCACAACATGAACGTCGTAAGAGAATGGCATGGGCTGCAGCTATTGTCATATTACTGTTGGAGTATTACCGATCAATCAGTGTTCGTATACCCCGAATGACCTCCAGCTTTGTTGGGGATAAATAGGTTGGTGAAATATTTTCTGGACATCCTATTAGGTTCAGTAACATATTTCGAATGACAGTACCGATCTTCATGGATCTCTTGCATGAGTTATCCCTCAATCACGGACTCCAATGTTCTTCGAGAACAACAAAAAGGGAGGTATTGGCATAACGCTATATATTCTGCCAAAGAATGAATCAATAGGGATGCTATAGAGAGATTTCAGCATTCATCGGAGACAATAAGTCGTTATTTTTTTCAAAGGCATACAGACACTTGTTAGTTTATCCTCTAAAATCATCAGGTCAGAGAATCCATCATTTGCTAATACTCTAAGACAAATAGCAATCAATCCCCGTTACATGTCTTACTTGAAGGTAACCATTCTTTTATTTACTTTCATAACAATATAAATATTTTCTATCCCTGTAAAACAGAACTGCATAGGTGCAATTGATGGTACTCACGTTGATGCCCGTATATCCAGCCAGGACAAGGTGGCTTACATTGGTCGAAGTGGTTCGACTACTCAAAATTTCATGACAGTATGTGACTTCAACATATGTTTCACATATGTTATGACGGGCTGGGAAGGTAGTGCACATGATAGTCGAATTTTCGCCTATGCAACGAGAAATAGATCGCAGGGTTTTCCTCATCCGCTTTCAGGTATGTTTTGAAGTTTAAAATTCCAAGTTATAGGTATTTATTGCAAATAACAATAACTTCCATAACAGGAAAATAATATTTGGTTGATGTTGTATACCCTATGCAGAGGGGTTATCTGAAGTCATATCCAGACACTATGTATCATATTCCTGATTTTGAGCGAGCAGGTGGCACTATTCGTGGTAGGAAAGGAATGTTTAACAAACGTCACTCTTCTTTACGTGGGGTAATTGAAAGAATGTTTGGGGTGTGGAAGAAGAAATTGGTCATCCTACGTGATATGTCGTCATATCCATTTCAGAAGTAGGTGCATATTGTGGTGGCAACAATGGCACTTCATAGCTTCATACGGCGACACCCTTCACGTTCAGATACGGACTTTACTATGGCTGACAATGAAGAGGTGACAGTCTATGAAGAACTAACATAAATCATAATCGGGCATTTAGTTCCTGAGGATGAGAATGAATTTGTAGTTCATGACGCGGAGGGTATGGCTGAAATGGCTGCTCTGAGGGAGTCTATAGCAGATGCTATATATAGCAGCTAATCCAGCAAGTCTTTCTTTTCTTCGTATATATGTAGATCAATTTTTATGTGTATTTTATTTTTTTTTTTAGATAAGTAATGACATTCATTTTTGTGTTCAGTTATACAAACATGACTTCTAGGATATCAGTTACAGACAGAGGTTTTTTGTGTTATTGTGGACTACCGCCTCCGTTGCTCACGTCGTGTCAGTCTCATAACTTTGGGAGGCAATTCTACGGTTGTGCAATAGTGTTTCAGCTCGTTGCGGCTTCTTCCGGTGGGCTGACAGTCCCATATATTACACTGCCAGCAATCATGGGAATCTGATATTTTCCCAGGTTGATAGTAAAGCAGAGGACGGACGTAGCCAGAGTTTGAAATTAAATATTTTAATATTTCTCATTGTAGTTGTATTTGTCTTTATCCTTTTTTTTATTTCTTCTGGTACTCACGAGAGTGTGAGAACTGTATGTCATCTTTTGGAACTGATTTATGATGATTGTATGTTTCTGCATTATATGTTTCTGTACTACCAATAAACTATTTTGAATAAGCTGCCCCAAACAGTTTTATCAGACAGGGGCAGGAATGTCATTTATACCATCATAACCACCAATAAGTTATTCTGAATAAGCTGTCCTAAACAGCAAGTCAGATTATTCAGATTATCAGAATAATCTGCTGATACAGATTATTAAATTATCAGAATAATTTGTTTATCAGCAGATTATAAATAATCAATAGCTGCCCCAAACAAACCCTTAATTTTTGAAACACCTTGAAGAATGAGCACAACATTATGTCATTCACTCTTCCATTAATTGAAAAACTAGAAATGTAGAATTGATGGAGGCAAAATAGTAAAATCAGCAGAAAACAAAGAACGAGATTAGAAGAGAGAAAACTTGATATGTGGAAAAGAAGGAAACGAAACAAAAAAATCCAAACAAGAAAACCAGTAATCCACTCATTTTTTAGAGTATTTTGGACCTTTCGCACTCTGAAACAGTGGAATGGAGGTCCTATGTCACGATCCCAAAATGGCGATAAATGCCATTCTGATAGAATCATTTACGGAGAAGTAGATCGGCCAAACAAACAGCGGGCATTCTCATAGCTTTCTCTGAGACGGAAAGGAGGCGAGCCTTTCAAACGAGCCCTTAATCAAAACTTTACCCTAGATCCTTAAAATATAGCATCGGCTAAGGTGATCAATGATTAATAATAAAGTGTCCAATTCATAAGCTAAAAAAGTCACAACAAACTCAATGGTCAAAAGTTATGGTCACAGCAACCAGCTTACTGCCTATTATTGTAGAATACAGATCGTTAACTTGAAGCTGCACTGAAATATCCCAGACATCCTAGCTCCTTGGATTGGCTCAACGAAATTTGACTAATGAAAATAGGGGATCTTCGCAGGATTTGCCCTTCATCCCCACCACAGTTGTCCATACCAAAAACATAAGACATAAATATTAAAAAGTTCGTCATCATAGAGCAAGTATACTGAAAACTAAAGTCAAGTGATCCCCTTAATCAAAGGGTCTCGCCCAAAAAAAGGTAATTAACCACACAAGCCCCACGGGAAGTGTTGGTTTCCAAATCTACTCCAAAACCAATAGCAAAAGATATTTGTCCATTAAATCAATGCGCCTTTAGAAAATGAATCTTATCCACAGCAAGATTACAATGAGTTTCACTTCAAGAGGTAACAAGAAACATAAATCATATTTTTAAAAATGCAATAAAAGTAAAACAGAAACTAGAATGGTAAAATTTATTAAAGAAGACCGGATTTGATAACTAACCGTTTGCTCAATATTATAGGTTGGAATGACGACACCACCCCAAGATTCAAATCGATAAACATCCAAATAGTTTCTCTACAATATAAAGGTAAAGAGATAAAATGAAAGCAATAATTAAACATATTGGCAATAGTACTACTAAAAAATAATTTTTGCTAACTACCCAGTCTAGATTAAATTCAAAACAATAAAGTTCATAGAAAGTGTAATTCAAAGAAAGGTCGAAAGTTAAGTAATAGATTAAAAAAGAAAGTTACAACTATGCACATTGGAATTTTTTTGAACTTTATAATGAGCAAAATGAAGCACATGGACCTTCATGGTATGCTAATCATGATATGAGACAGCTTTCTGATCATATTTGTACTTGGGAACATGATAGGCATGCTAGAGAAAGAGCAGGAAAATGCTGTCCCACATAAATTATTCTTTAACAGAGTATGACTTCGTACCAAAATCAACAAACTATATCCAATATTTCTATTTTTAATTTGAAAAAAACTGGTCATATCAACATGCAAAAGAGCATAGTATTAGAAGGTTTGCAGTAGATATATCAATTTCATATTAAAAATTTCCAAAATGCCAAGGGAACTGCTATTCTCATACAAACAGAGGACATGCCATCAACATCTGTAAAGGAAATCTGAAGAATCAAATCATTGATGAGCAATCCAGCCATGAAAATAAAAATAGACACCGTTCAAACTAAGTTGAATAATAAAATTTATCATTACAATATTAAACAAAAAAGCATTTACATACATGCCACCCAATTCCTATGTATTTACGTATCCAAACCCTAAACTTTACTTTGTACATATCTAACACCCAAATCTTTCATATCACATCAAAAATACCACCATTGTAAACTTAAAAAAGTGAAATACACATTTTCATGCAAACATAAAAATTGAATTTTACATGTTAGGTATATATATAAATACATAGGTATTGAGTGGTACGTATGTAAATCTTCCTAAGAAAGTAGCAAACAGTGTGAAAGATTATCTTCGACCATGAACATAATTTGAAAGCATAAAGAGCTCCTATTAGAGTAGAATGAAGTGTAAGAAGAATGTTACTCACTGCTATTATCGCAAGCCCAGTAGCAGAGAACCGTTCACCAGCAATGTCAATCTCAACCGTAGTTCCAGCACCAACAGCTGGTTGAGATACACAGGCAAGGAAATGGCGCACAACAAATTCATACAACCTCTAGAAGAGGAAGACAAAGACCAATTAACAGACTACAATCAAAAAAAAAATTGAAAAGCATAGAAAAAAAAATTCACTGCACAGGAACTGAAAAAATAATAATAATAACAAAACACCATCAAATGTTTTACTGCTACCGCTCACAACTGGTGAGGAAGACAAGGACACACACACACACACAGAAATCACCAACTTCTGCCTGAATATGACTTCTTAGGAAGTTACAAACCTTATGGTCTTCAGTCCACCCTGGTTCACCAACAGAGAACTTTGTTGGATGAATAGGAGGATGTGCTTTATCATCATGCCCGCCGTTACTAGGATTTCTCCAAAGCCTCGCCTCAGGGTCCAAAAGCTGTTGAGCATATGAACCCCAAGTTGGATGTGCAACTTGCTCGTGTACAATAGCCTGAGAATCAAATTGCAATCAACATTGTTCCAAAACCAAATGTTGTTGAAAAGTCATAGTTATCCTTCATATTTTCCAAGATATTTAGAAAGACGTTGACTTTTAGAGTCAAATATTCTTAGGTTCAAAAAGGAGAACTACATTTGCTCTCAGCAGTGGGTTAAAATAAGAAAATGAAAACATAAAATCTGTATAATAAGAACAAGCATCAAAATAATAGCCAGCGTGACAATATTCGAATGAGTACACGTAAATGGCAAAGTATACTTTAAAAGAAAGAGTTTCAAGCTTTTAGGACAATATATTTTAAGAAAATCATAAAATAATAAAATGCCCAATAGATTGCTCTAATAAAAAAGTTGAGAACAAATAATAACTACAAGTCTGTAATCATTATGACAAAGACAACATCCATCCCAAACCACTATCAAAAGCATAAAAATACCAAAACAATTTCAAAATATACAAAATGTAAATGTATAGCCAAAATCCCTTATGAAGGTCAAATGAAGGGCAACTAACAAGTTCGACCAGCCGGTTCAGCACAACAACCAAAAAAAAAATGATGAAGATTTCAGACAAATCAGCTAGTAAAGTCCATCAACTAGGACGACCAATTCAGCAAATCAACTCAGCCAATCATCCACAGAAAATCCCACGGCAAGTTATCAACAAAAAATCAGATCAACTCCGTCAACTCGCACAAAAGTTGAACAGACTAACAAGATATGCGAGCCACATATTCGGCTATATTGATTGGTAATTTATTTCGTTGTGTCTGCAGTTTTTTTTTTTTTTGGGTGGCACTGTGTGTAGCAGAACTTGAATCGGCTTAGTCTATAAATAGAAGTGGCCTCTGCAAGTAAATGAGAGAATCAAACTTTCAAAGGGCTTCTTAGAGGAATATTTGGAAATTCGACCAAGAATAGATCCCGAAAGAATCAACAAAAAATTCTCTAAAACCACTTCAACCAATTCTCTATAACCACTCCATTGGCAATAATAAACTTCAAAAGACTTTCCCTCTTCCTGTTGGTTCTTTTTTCTTCTCCAATTCCTCCCTCCTTAATGCAACTTTTTCCTATATGATACATCCACAAACATTTCAGGATTCAACATTCTTGAAGGTTTCATTCAATATCAAGTACAAAGTACTTTTTGTTACTTGAGTAGCATTACGTGTAGCATACCTCAGCCTAGCTCCATCTATAAATAGAATTGGCCGCCACAAGATAAGGGGGAAGCTTTTCACATAAAAAGAGAACTTTCAAGGGGTTTCTTAAAAGATTTTTTTGAAATTTGGGGAAATATTGAACTCTAAAGTTTCCATAAACATCGTAACCATTCAATAGGCAATAATAAAATCCCAAGAGATTTACCCACTTCCACTCAGTTCAATTTTTCTTGTATGGTTACTTTCTCCTTACACAACTTTTACCTAGATTGTATATCAATAGACATTTCAAGATCAAACAGTAACGGTGAAAAAGTATAATGCCACAAATCAGAGTGGGTGCAACTGCTAAATTAGAACTAATGAATCTAAGGTCCCTAAATAAAAAAAAAACAAAAAATAAGTGAAAAAGAAATGGAAGCATTATTGTGTATCCTTACAACTATCGTGATTAGAGATGTTTGATACAGTCATACAACTATGCCATTCAGTTCTTTTAAAACAAATGAATGTTGATCCCATCGTCTTTCTCCTCCAACTCGCATGCACATCAATTGAAGGAAAACCTTATGTTCTAAGTGTACTAGAAGAGAAACCCAAGGAAAAAAAAAATACGGAAAAGGATGAGTCAAACAATAGAAGTTTTATTGTAATGTCAAAAATACCTTATCTTCCCTAAAAAAAACATGAGACTTTATATCAGAATGAAACAAGTAAATGAGAAGTAATGATTTAACGTTAAAAAAAAAGGCAAGAAAAAAAAATGGACGCTTTATAACATGGCAGGATTAACAACGAAATTAAGTACAAACTTGTAAATCTGTGTTAACAGAGAAGCCATCTGTCTCTGTGCGTGGATAACTGATGTATCCAGCCTGATAAAGCTCCTCAGCTACCTAGTATTTGAAAAAGAAAACATGTAGAAGATAGCCACAGAAGATGAAACAATCAAAAATAAAGAAATACAATAAGATATATTGGTTCTACTTATTATAAATACCAATGTTTTTACCTTCATGTGGAAATGAAGCGAAACGTGTGACGCTCGCTTTGCTAAGGCGGGCTTCGAAGTGTTGATGTTAATTTGCAGGGTTTTTTTTTTACAATTAATAAGTTTTTAATTGGTGTAGTAAATTGATAGAAATTGTTTGAAATTTTAATTTGCAGGTTTACCTTCAATAATTATCTTCAAGTTATGTATTGTGACATATTTTCTTCTATTGTATATTAACTTTTAAGTCATACTTTATATTATATAATTGTTCATGAATGTATTTATAAATTAGCAGTTTTGTATAACCTATTAGCACTTTGGCTAATAGAAGCGTTGATAAGCTTTGTGCAATTCGCTTGGAAGAAAAAATAAAGTATTGTGCAATGCACTGCATTGCGCTTTGTGCATTGCGCTTTGAAGAAACCATGGTCCAAAGATTGTGAAAAAACAAGCCTATTTTCTATGCTATTAGTTTGCCAAGTACCTTTATAGAATGAATTTTACCTCTTTTTGCACATCCTTCATCAAAACATGTGCACGAAAAATAATTTAGTTAACGATCATTAAAATAAACCCTAATGTTTCTCATACCATTTCCCAACTAACTTTTGATTTCATACATCACTAATTTCAACATAACAGCATCTCAACCTTATAGGCTAGGAAAGAAACAATTAAACAAAAGAGACTATTTTCATGA
>JXCR01145415.1:101484-115533 GCA_002079205.1 Phalaenopsis hybrid cultivar | reverse complement strand
AAAAAAAAAACAAATGGGTTGATATGAAAAAAGAGAAATAAGTCATAAATGCTTCTCAAACAATCACCTGTCTGGCATCCACTGCATCTGCGAACAATTTGTTGGGCCGAACAAGATTCTGGACGGCTGCATGTATCTCCCTGTCATTTTGCAATTCCCATGGGATGTCAATGAAGGAAGTAAATCAATTACAATCAGGATTTAAAAGACTCGCTCCTATATGTTAATACCTATCAATCAACGCTGAGAAACGAGCTCTCCATATGTTGAGGTGACTATTTACAGAAGTGCAAACATCAACAACTTCAAATGCAATATTTTCCCCTTCCCTGTCGCAGTCAAGCCACAATACAAGCCACTGGCACCTTCTAGCTTCCTCTTCCAACGTCCTTTTCAAATCCAACTTGTCCTGCACACNAAAAAAAATTGAAAGTGATCTTGGGGAGACACAAGTCAAGTTGAAAATGCAACAGATTATCTCATTACATCCAAGAGAAAGTAGCAGTGCCCTCTTCTGAAGTATGAGAACAATTAATGGTCCAGAACTCTTCAGGTTCGTGCGCCTGTATCTCCCAATATCGTTCAACTATGAAGCCCAAAGTAGGAAACTGCGGAGAGAAAAAAAAACTAACATAAGAATGGCTCACAAACCTAATGACACTCGGNCCTCAGGAACGTACTTGCGGATAGGCGCATGGTAGAGGTCCGCGGGATCGCAGGAATGCCACTTTCGGAAGCGATCTTCAAAGCCGATCTCCATGAGGTGGCCCGTCACGGAGGTCATTAGCATGTGGCAGAGCTGGCTACCAATGGCGTACTCAAACTCGAAAACACGGTTGAAGCGCGACCGCCCCTCGCGGGACCGCATGCCGCCGCCGCGGCGAGATAAGATCTCCGCCACCGATTTCGCCACCGAAGGTTTCTCTGACACGTTCAAAACCCAAATCCTGCGGCCACCGGACATGGCCGGTGAAGCGAGATGGTCGGAATTAGGGTAAGTTGGGGGAGAGCTCAGTGGACTCAGTAGAAGCGTCCGAATGATTGATTGTAATTGTACTAGTAAGTAAAAGTGCGCGCCAATACGACTATCCTTTGGTAGGGTATAAAGACTGAACAAAAATAAGAGTTCCAACTTGCTCAAGAGAGNTTTCAAAATAAGTGAGTAGAATAAAAACTGAAAGTTGACTACAAAAAAGGAACTGAAAAAAGAAAAAAAAAAACAAATGGGTTGATATGAAAAAAGAGAAATAAGTCATAAATGCTTCTCAAACAATCACTTGTCTGGCATCCACTGCATCTGCGAACAATTTGTTGGGCCGAACAAGATTCTGGACGGCTGCATGTATCTCCCTATCATTTTGCAATTCCCATGGGATGTCAATGAAGGAAGTTATTCAATTACAATCAGGATTTAAAAGACTCGCTCCTATATGTTAATACCTATCAATCAACGCTGAGAAACGAGCTCTCCATATGTTGAGGTGACTATTTACAGAAGTGCAAACATCAACAACTTCAAATGCAATATTTTCCCCTTCCCTGTCGCAGTCAAGCCACAATACAAGCCACTGGCACCTTCTAGCTTCCTCTTCCAACGTCCTTTTCAAATCCAACTTGTCCTGCACACGATTAACACCACTTCTGTATTCTGAATAGTTCAATGAGTTTTAGGTTCTATTAAAAAGTTTGCACAAGCTCGTTGCTGGTTTGTATGAAATTAACCTATCACTACTGCTACAGAGTTTTCCAGTTGGTCTGCAAGTGTATATCCAAAGCTATAAATCCATTTAAGAAGTACAGAAGTACTATAGAACCTTTTATTATATGCCAAGTTATTGAAAAAAAAAAACCTTCAAAAACTAAATTAAAGTTTCAAAAATTAAACACGGTTACAGTAGCGAATCCATCAGAGAGTCCACAACAAGCAAAAGCAATACCAATAAAAAAACCAAGCATTCTCACCAAACCCTAAAAGACAGAAAACCGTTTGAGAAAATGTAGCGAAGTTTACGAACCTCAGGAACGTACTTGCGGATAGGCGCATGGTAGAGGTCCGCGGGATCGCAGGAATGCCACTTTCGGAAGCGATCTTCAAAGCCGATCTCCATGAGGTGGCCCGTCACGGAGGTCATTAGCATGTGGCAGAGCTGGCTACCAATGGCGTACTCAAACTCGAAAACACGGTTGAAGCGCGACCGCCCCTCGCGGGACCGCATGCCGCCGCCGCGGCGAGATAAGATCTCCGCCACCGATTTCGCCACCGAAGGTTTCTCTGCCACGTTCAAAACCCAAATCCTGCGGCCACCGGACATGGCCGGGGAAGCGAGATGGTCGGAATTAGGGTAAGTTGGGGAAGAGCTCAGTGGACTACCAGTAAGTAAAAGTGCGCGCCAATACGACTATCCTTTGGTTGGGTATAAAGACTGAACAAAAATAAGAGTTTNCAGTGGACTCAGTAGAAGCGTCCGAATGATTGATTGTAATTGTACTAGTAAGTAAAAGTGCGCGCCAATACGGCTATCCTTTGGTAGGTTATAAAGACTGAACAAAAATAAGAGTTCCAACTTGCTCAAGAGAAAAAAAAAATTAATTTAAAATAATATTATAAGATAATGATAAATAGTAAAACTATGAAAAGATAAATAATGAAAAATTATTTGATATCAAATCGAAAATATTTCTTTATCTTTTAATAATTTAAAGATTATATTTTAAAATTTAATATAGTTTGAATATATTTTATATTAATATTTATTTAAACAAGTCGGNAAAAAATTAATTTAAAATAATATTATAAGATAATGATAAATAGTAAAACTATGAAAAGATAAATAATGAAAATTTATTTGATATCAAATCGAAAATATTTATTTATTTTTTAATAATTTAAAGATTATATTTTAAAATTATATAGTTTGAATATATTTTATATTAATATTTATTTAAACAAGTCGACCCACGTGCTAACGAGTCAAGGTTGGTTTGAGCTTGGTTTATTAGCTCCTTGAGCTCAGTTCATGAGTCATTTATCGAGCCAAGCACAAGCTGGCTTACGAGTCAACTTGGTTGGCTTAAACTCCAGTAATAGTGTCAGACAAGTAGTAAAATGGGTCTAATTTGGACAAATTGGGTTTTCTTAATTTTATTATAGATTTTTTTGTAAAATTTACTTACAACTTTAATATGTTTTAATATTTAAACACCTAAAATTTAATATTTACACTTATAACATAAAATGTGAATTTTCATTTTAAAAAGATGCAGATAGCCATATTTCTANAAACACCTAAAATTTAATATTTACACTTATAACATTATAAAATGTGAATTTTCATTTTAAAAAGATGCAGATAGCCATATTTCTTNCGCGGGACCGCATGCCGCCGCCGCGGCGAGATAAGATCTCCGCCACCGATTTCGCCACCGAAGGTTTCTCTGACACGTTCAAAACCCAAATCCTGCGGCCACCGGACATGGCCGGTGAAGCGAGATGGTCGGAATTAGGGTAAGTTGGGGGAGAGCTCAGTGGACTCNGCCGCGGCGAGATAAGATCTCCGCCACCGATTTCGCCACCGAAGGTTTCTCTGCCACGTTCAAAACCCAAATTCTGCGGCCACCGGACATGGCTAGGGAAGCGAGATGGTCGGAATTAGGGTAGGTTGCGGGAGAGCTCAGTGGACTCAGTGTAAGCGTCCGAATGATTGATTGTAGTTGTATTAGGAAGTAAAAGTGCGCGCCAATACGACTCTCCTTTGGTAGTGTATAAAGACTGAACAAAAACAAGAGTTCCAACTTGCTCATGAGAAAAAATATTAATTTAAAATAACATTATAAGATAATGATAAATAGTAACTCTATGAAAAAGATAAATAATGAAAAATTATTTGATATCAAATAGAGAATATTTTTTTATTTTTTAATAATTTAAAGATTATATTTTAAAAATTAATATAATTTGAATATATTTTTTATTAATATTTATTTAAAGAAGCCGGTCCATGTCCTAATGAGTCAGGGTTGGTTTGAGTTTGGTTATTAGTTCCTTGAGCCAAGTTCATGAGCCATTTATCGAGACAAGCACAAGCTGACTTACGAGTCAACTTGGTTGGCTTAAACTCCAGTAATGGTGTCAAACAAGTATTAAAATGGGTCCAGTTTGGACAAATTGGGTTTTCTTATTTTTATTATAGATTTTTTGTAAAATTTACTTACGATTTTTATATATTTTCAAATTTAAACACCTAAAATTTAATATTTACACTTATAACATTATAAAATGTGAATTTTCATTTTAAAAAGATGCAGATGGCCATATTTCTTATGCCATAATAAATATGGGAGTAACATTTATGTAAATATGAATGTTTAGGTGTAGATGCATGAACAAATTAGAATTATGTCCAATGGCAATGAACCGTTATCAAGAAAAAGACAAGTTACAGTTGCCTTTTCTT
Source organism: Phalaenopsis hybrid cultivar (assembly GCA_002079205.1). Taxonomy (NCBI): domain Eukaryota; kingdom Viridiplantae; phylum Streptophyta; class Magnoliopsida; order Asparagales; family Orchidaceae; genus Phalaenopsis; species Phalaenopsis hybrid cultivar. The sequence continues at coordinate 111,079 of JXCR01145415.1, read as the reverse complement.
GCACNTGCCTTCACTTGCACGTGCGTCGCACACGTGTTATTTTCAAACCCAACGTTCGAGTCCCCCAACGGCCTCAAAACACTTTCCCGCGGTTTATAAACCAAGCTTCGCGCAACCGAAAATCTCTAAAAGAAGAAGGAAGCCCTATCTGATCTCAGTCGCCGGAAACCTCTTCCGGCGAGGAGAAGTGAGTTTCATTACAGCGAGCTCAGAAACCAGCGATTTCCTCCTTCAACCTCCCCGCTGCTCCTCCGAATAGCTTCTCGAGAAGCAGAGCTGAAGAAAACGCAGATTTGATTTCTTGAAGTCGCTCAATCTCCGATCATGGCCGATAAATTCAACAGCAGCTCGTTTTCCGATCACGCGCAGCTCAAGATTCCCGCCGGAGATTCTCCATATGTGAAGGCTAAGCACGCTCAGGTAACAAGCCATTTATTGAAGAAAGCTCCATGTTTCTATCTGTTCTTTCTTGCTCTTATTTTTCTTCTTCTTCATTTTTTTTTTTTTATGAGAATGATGGTGATCTTTGTTTTCTTTAGTTTATCAAAGATTAAAAAAAATAATAATAAAAAATGTTAAAAAATTTCTTCCTTTNCGATCACGCGCAGCTCAAGATTCCCGCCGGAGATTCTCCATATGTGAAGGCTAAGCACGCTCAGGTAACAAGGCATTTCTTATTGAAGAAAGCTCCATGTTTCTTTCTGTTCTTTCTTGCTCTTATTTTCTTCTTCTTAATTTTTTTTTTATGAGAAGGATGGTGATCTTTGTTTTCTTTAGTTTATCAAATATATCAAAGAAAAAGGAAAAAAAAAGTTAAAACTTTTCTTCCCTCTTTGTTGGCTGAACCAAAGTTGGCCTAAATTGTTTTATTTACCAGTGCATTAAGTTAATTCGATTTCTGAAATGAAATAGTAATTTTACTTCATTCATAAATTTTTCTAATGTAAATTCTTGGTACCCAATCATTGCAATTAAGACTTCGTTTAAAGGTCCTTCAATAGTCACGTGGCCAAACGGGCATCATTGTCTCCATTCTAAAACGNCGGCAACAAAGTTGCTCCGTTGACCTCAAAAGATCAAAACTTGAACAGCTCAAACCTTTCTACTGAAGGATTTCAGCAGGAAGAAGGAGACGAGGGAGCTCAGACTTGTTTTGAAAGTCTTGATTTGAGCTTAGGCAAAACCAAGAAAAAGACTTGGGCGGATATGGTGGAGGATGACGAGCAATCAGCCTGTGAAAACGCTGAGATCGGCATTAGTTCGCTAAAATTCGCAGGAAGATCTTGGGCTGACGTAGCAGAGGAGGAAGATAAGTCAGAAAATTTGAATTTTGAATTTGGAAGCAGGACACCTACTTCTTCCGGTAAGAAGCTTAACAGGAACAAGACTCAGAAGCGAACGCTGAACTCTAGTAATACGAAAAATCGAAGTAGCGGGTGCAAGGAACTGAGCGGGAGGTGGCGAGGAATGGCGAAGAATGACGAAGGGGAACGGAGATCATCATCTTCTGTGAAGAGTTGTGTGGATTCAGATTACTTCTCTGGGATGGGAGGAAGCTATGGCTATGTGAAGCAGCCGAATAGGCTTCAAGTTTTCCAGGAAATCACTCCACGTGATGCAAAAGCCTGAAAAGTTTGATGACAATATGATCAGTTTAACCTTGTTTTTATTTTCAATTCAATGATTTTGGACTTTTTTGAAAGNGTTTTCCAGGAAATCACTCCACGTGATGCAAAAGCCTGAAAAGTTTGATGACAATATGATCAGTTTAACCTTTTTTTTATTTTCAATTCAATGATTTTGGACTTTTTTGAAACGAGAAAGAGAGAGTGATTAATCCGTTTATGTATAAATTTACATACTTACCATGCAAATCTTTTGGATTTACATATCCAATCCAACCTTGGTGTTATAAATTTATGCATAAATTTACAAATCTTGTCCTTTAAAATGTCAGTACAAGTGATATTTTGATGTAAAGTTAAACATTTGAAAACTTAGGTGTTTGATATATAAATATATATAAGGATTATGTGGTCTGTATGTAAACATTGTTTTTCATAATAAAATTCACAATGCGCGTGTGCTGATTCAAATGCCTTGCTGAAATTTTTTTTTTTCCCTTTCATTAAATTCACGATACGTGTGTGCTGAACCATTCANTGGTCTGTATGTAAACATTGTTTTTCATAATAAAATTCACAATGCGCGTATGCTGATTCAAATGCCTTGCTGGTTTTTTTTTTTTCCTTTCATTAAATTCACAATACGTGTGTGCTGAACCATTCAAAATGGAGAAATTTTATTTCCATTATTTTAACTAAGCGAGCTAATTTAAGCTGCGTATGGATGCTAGAAATTAATATATTAATTATTATAATTTCATCATGATAAATTTATGTATCAATTCAAAAATTAATAATTTTAATTTATATTCATTTCAAATTAAATCAAAGTTATTTAGTTTATTAAAAATTAAAAAATTGTTATTATGATACTTATACAAAATTTGTTTTTAAAATTATTATTATTATTTATAGAAAATAAAATTGTGTGTAATATGCAAAAAATTATTACGTCTGGAGTCTGGATGTAGAGATACGTCCGGAGTCAAACAAATCACCTTCATGTTGAGCTAACAGGAAAAAAACTCGTTTTATTGTGATCTGACCTGATAACACAGGGGAATATTTCTGCTGTGTTATTCTGTGTTATTCAGGTGTTATTATGGTGGTATTGATGTATTATTGTGTTATTATATCATCAGGAATATTACAAGAACACAATAATACATGAATATCCTCACAATAACACATGAATAGTACGGAATAATACGGGGGAATATTCTTATGTGTTAAAACGAATTTTAAAAAAAATTTCTGTTTCCTCCACATTGCGTGATTTCATTAGACTACGAATGTATCTCTATGTCCGAAGTTCAGACATAATATTTGGTTGTAACATGCACATAGAAATAGAGGGAGGGCCTCTCTCTCTCTTGTACTCATTAGGCATCTAATATTTTATTCATATTTACACACCCAGATACATACATACCACATAATTCTTATGTATTTACAAATATGACGTGCAAACTTTCATAATATTAAATTAAAAAGAAATTACTAACTATTTAATAATGAAATATATCTCATCATGAATATTTTTTGATACCAATATGAAATAAATGTAAACATCAAATTTTATATGTCACATGTGATTCATATATTATAATTATGTGGTGTGCATGTAAATTATTGTTAATAAAATAAATTCCAACTTCATTTGAGATATTTTCTTGGCCAATCATCTTTCTGCCAAACTAATTTGACTGCGATATTCATGGTGGACAAATTTTACTATTACTTTTAAATTTTATTTAGTATTGACCAGTATACGTTAAATTGACTATTAAATTTTAATCAAACTATTAAACAAATGATTTAAATAAAAAAATAAATTATTTTATTCCTTGTCGTTTCTTAGAGTGATGTGACAAATAAAAGCGGGCCTAATAATAATAAGGAAATTGAAATGGTTAGCCTCTTAATCAATATGGCATTAATAATTGGTCCGCGGAGCATTTACATATATACCACCTAATTTTTATGAATTTTCATATTCCTAGCATCTCAAATTTATTTTTTTAAAATCTATACCGCCCAATCTTTAGTATCACATAAGAATGATATGCATCTATTCATATATAAATAATAATTGAAGTGTATGAAAATAGTCTGCATGGATCTCGAGATAATCTTAATTTAGCTACTCTTAGCTGACTTTTTTTCTCAATAGAATAATACCGATGAAAAGTCCCTCCGAGTAGAGCATTTTTACCCCCAACATATGGTCAATTTTTTCTGTGCGGACTTCTGACGTACCTCTACGTGTGGCGCAGAGTATTCTTGAGTTATTTTCAGGTTATTTCTGGAATATTTTCAATAATCCAGAAATAACCCGCGGTTTTTATTTTTTGATTATTTCATAATTATTGAAAATAACTCAAGAATAACCTGAAAATAACTCAGGAATAACCTGGGCTGCACGTAGAGGTACGTTAGGTGTCCGAACAGAACATACGCGCCAATAGATGACTCATACGAAAAACTATTCCCCCGCTAGAGAACCTTTTAGTGAAACACAGCAATACAAAAAGACAAAAATACATTGGACAACATTTTATAAGTAAGTGTAATATTATAATTAACTTTTTAACCATTATCCATTTAGAAATAGAATCATCATTTCATTAAAAGGGTTTTTTTTTTTACCTTCACTCGTAAANGCTAGAGAACCTTTTAGTGAAACACAGCAATACAAAAAGACAAAAATACATTGGACAACATTTTATAAGTAATTGTAATATTATAATTAACTTTTTAACCATTATCCATTTAGAAATAGAATCATCATTTCATGTAAAAGGGTTTTTTTTTTACCTTCACTCGTAAGTTTTGATTTTATAAAGTGAAATGAGTGCACGAGTCAGGAAACACCTCATTCAAACAAAGTTTATAGTTATTCCAACAAAGTCAAAGTTATACACCGCCGAATCAAACGTTTTTTTCCATCAAACCAATAAAAAACAGCCACTTCCATTACTAAAATATTTTTCCCTGTTAAATGTGCACATGCGAATTAAGCAAATCTGACCTTTATTTAAATCGACCATCCAAGTTATCATAGACTGGGGGTCGGACAAGGTGGGGGTCATTCATTATATACAAGCGGGTCGCTCTTAGAGCATATAAGCTTTGAAAAATGGGTGCCTTANACCTCATTCAAACAAAGTTTATAGTTATTCCAACAAAGTCAAAGTTATACACCGCCGAATCAAACGTTTTTTCCATCAAACCAATAAAAAACAGCCACTTCCATTACTAAAATATTTTTCCCTGTTAAATGTGCACATGCGAATTAAGCAAATCTGACCTTTATTTAAATCGACCATCCAAGTTATCATAGAGTGGGGGTCGGACCAGGTGGGGGTCATTCATTATCTACAAGCTGGTCGTTCTTAGAGAAAAAATTTGTGTACGTCAAACATACGCAGATATGGGTACATAATAGGGTATACGGGGGTTATATGGAGATTACAAAGGGGTTATAACCCCATTGTACCTCCCGTGTAACTCCGGTGTAACCCCGCTGTAACCTTGTAATCCTATTGGATAAAATAAAAGCGCGGGTTACAGCGGGGTTACACGGGAGTTACACGGGAGGTACAACGGGGTTATAACCCCTTTGTAATCCCCATATAACCCCGTGTACCCTATTATGTACCCATCTCTGCGTACGTCTGACGTACGCAAATTTTTTCCCGCTCTTAGAGCATATAAGCTTTGAAAAATGGGTGCATTATAGATGCACTCAAGATGACTTGAAGATATTTTATCCTTAAGGATATTTTTTGTAACTCAACAATGAGAATGTGTTATCATTCCAATACTGATAATTAATTGACAAGTACATAAAAATTGTTAAGTAAAATTTTGCTTATCAGACGGGCACTCCAGAGACTCGTGAAGTTCATGCAAAGGATTGTATAAATTTGATTGACGCTCTGGAATTTAATCCAACACGTTGGCAGTGTTTCCGTCGGAGCCGTTAAACTGGCAACGATGAGTTGTTCTTGACCCCAGAACAAAATTTAATTTTGGTTTTATGGTTATGTAGGAAACTTTTTTGTGGATATGTGTTTTAAGGTGCTTCAATCCAATCTTTTTGGATGCATAATTTGACCTATCACAGAGGGATTATCTTACATAATTTCTCCATATATTTTTTTCCTAGTTTCATGTTATTCTCTTTCTTTTCGGTCCCTCATTTTCTCTGAATCATTTTGATGGTTCAAGTTGGTGACTCCGAATTTAAAAATAACCGAAAACACTAGTCCCATAAGCTGAAACTTGCTAATAGAGGCAAACTTAATGAAGCCATGAAATTCCAGACTGACGATAGAAAATGACAAAAGTCATAACAAATACTTTGGAGTTTGGCAGTATCAGTGCAGGAATGACTCTATAGCAGGTGAAGATGACACACAACTCCCAGCATAAAGGTAGCTAGAGACAGAAGCGAAAACGGTCCTTGTAGAAGAGGTGGTCAGTGTCATAGAAGAAAGTCGTCTGGTTGTTCTCCCAAGGGATCCAAAGCCTAATCGTGGGATCGAAAACACATGTATGCTGCAGTCGATCCATGTTCCTCAAAGTCGTCCAAATTTGTCATTTGATACGTCCAATCAAAATTCTTTAGAGAATATTTTGGAGTCATTAAGCATAGTGCAAAAAAAGGAAGCCGAGAGAAATACGAGAAGTGAGAAGAAAAAAATGGCAGAGTAAAGTGTAACAACATCAACTCCACACTCTTTATACATAGAGAAAAAGAAGAAGTTGAACTACAGCACATGGGTAAGAGCGAAATTCTACAGTAATTTTGAAAACTCGCATGCATAAGGATCACAACACTACGAAAAAAGAGCTAGAGAAATAAATATTTTTTTGAAACAAATATTGCAAGTAGGGTTATCAAAATAAAAAAAAAAACTCATAATTTGCGAACAACTTGTGTTCAAGTTGTTAAGTTGCTTGGTTCGAGTTATTTGTTAAGAAAGCGAATCGAACGCGAATATATATTTTTAGCTCAACTTATTAACGAACCGAACACGAACAAAGATTTGTTGATTCGTGTTCAGCTTATCTTGGCTCAATATGATCAACAAATTAAATAATTAAATTATAATATTTTTATATATTTTTAATATTAATTTATTTATACCTTATTTTGAAAAATAGACATAAGAGAGTTGAGTAGTATTAAAGGAGAAAGGACGGGGAAAATAGGAAGCATCCATGCAAAGACAGAGCAGAGCCCCACATGATCGGAGCAGAAAATGAGAAATTAGGAGGCGGCCATGCTTTTCAACGAGAAAAGAGATAGATGAAGCGAAACACTATAAGAACGAAAAAAAAAACATTAAAAAATTCGCCCGATATTTGTTAGATGATAATTTGGATACTAAATTAATATTTATAATTTAAATTATTAAATTAAAATGATGTAAAAAATAAAATAAAATAAAATCTATTTTGACAGTTCTCTCGAACTTAATCATACATGTGTGGACATTCTACAATCGACCAATCGGCAGCCCGTTGGCCCCATCTGCCCGCGTCTCAATAAATCCGGGCCATCGGGGTTTGACACTGCCTCGCGCGTCAATCGCCTACTACTTCTCTTCATCTCCTTCGCACCTCTTTCATTCTTTTCTAATCGTATATCTGTTTGTTTTCTTCTTCTTCGCCGCCGCCGCCGCCGCCGCAACTGCTTTTCAACTTAGGCGCCTTTTTCCCACAGAGATTGGTTTTCCAGGTACGATATATCCTGATTTGAGCTTGGTTTGGTGTCAGCTGCTCTTTTACAGTATTTTGCTGTTTTTTTAATCATTCATTTTCGTTTCGGGGTAGCTGTGGAGAACAGGATTCTTTATTGCGAGTTTTATTCCTGGATTTGTGTTGCACTTTTTGTGGGTAATTTGCTTTCAGAATGCGTGTTCTTGGAAATTTTGATTATTTAATATGCAGCTCTAATATCTTTAAGCTTTCCTTTTAATTTTTTTTTTTGGGAATATTAAGGTTAGGTTTCATGGTTCGTAGAAGTAATGAAAAACCATTTAAATTAATGTTAAAGGGGTTCCTTCAGCGTCGGGCCTGGTTGGATGGACAGTTCTTGCTTCTTTCTTTGGCTTCAAGTGTTAGGGACTGTTTTGGAAGTAAAGTGTTTTGCATGGAAGAAGATGAAATAGGTCTGGAAGCATATCCGTTTATTGATAAAGTAACACTTTCTAACTCTGTTAAGGTTTTGATGAGTAGCAGACACTGGAAGCAGGTGCAGCGTGGCCATGCTGATGGGTGGAGGTTACCGGTGGATCTAGGGCTAATCTCCTTATTAATCATTGGATATGAAAAACATGGTTAAGAGTTATGAGCTTTGTGATTCAACGATGAAATTTGGTGAGGAAGGTAGAAGTTAGAAAAGTAGATGTTTATTAGCTGTTCTGGAGTAGTTAGAAATNTGATTCAACGATGAAATTTGGTGAGGAAGGTAGAAGTTAAAAAAAGTAGATGTTTATTAGCTGTTCTGGAGTTGTTAGAAACNCAACCGAAAATCTCTAAAAGAAGAAGGAAGCCCTATCTGATCTCAGTCGCCGGAAACCTCTTCCGGCGAGGATAAGTGAGTTTCATTACAGCGAGCTCAGAAACCAGCGATTTCCTCCTTCAATCTCCCCGCTGCTCCTCCGAATAGCTTCTCGAGAAGCAGAGCTGAAGAAAACGCAGATTTGATTTCTTGAAGTCGCTCAATCTCTGATCATGGCCGATAAATTCAACGGCAGCTCGTTTTCCGATCACGCGCAGCTCAAGATTCCCGCTGGAGATTCTCCATACGTGAAGGCTAAGCACGCTCAGGTAACAAGCCATTTCTTATTGAAGAAAACTCCATGTTTCTATCTGTTCTTTCTTGCTCTTATTTTTCTTCTTCTTCATTTTTTTTATGAGAATGATGGTGATCTTTGTTTTCCTTAGTTTATCAAAGATTTCAAAAAAAAAGAAAAAAAAAATGTTAAAAATTTTCTTCCCACTTTGTTGGCTGAACCAAAGTTGGCCTAAATTGTTTTATTTACCAGTGTATTAAGTTAATTCGATTTCTGAAATGAAATAGTAATTTTACTTCATTCATAAATTTTTCTAATGTAAATTCTTGGTACCCAATCATTGCAATTAAGACTTCGTTTAAAGGTCCTTCAATAGTCACGTGGCCAAACAGGCATCATCGTCTCCATTCTAAAACANCCTAAATTGTTTTATTTACCAGTGTATTAAGTTAATTCGATTTCTGAAATGAAATAGTAATTTTACTTCATTTATAAATTTTTCTTATGTAAATTCTTGGTACCAAATGATTGCAATTAAGACTTCGTTTAAAGCTCCTTTAATAGTCACGTGGCCAAACGGGCATCATCGTCTCCATTCTAGAGCAACGAAATAATTTGGGTGAACGTAGGGATTTGTTAGTTTATCAAATGAAATATAATTTTATGTGTCGGTGTTCACTCAACAGCACAGTGCGTGTCTGAGTTCTCAGATGAAGCCTAAATAAAAATCTCGAACTATTAGTTTTGATTAATGAATTCCTTGAACTTTTAGTTGGTGGAGAAGGATCCAAACAAAGCTGTTGCATTATTTTGGTTTGCAATAAACTCTGCTGATAGAGTAGACAGTGCTCTGAAAGACATGGCCGTAGTGATGAAACAATTGAATCGTGCAGAAGAAGCTATTGAGGCCATAAAATCTTTTCGGGGACTTTGCTCTGTAAAAGCACAAGAACCTCTCGATAATGTTCTTCTTGATCTCTACAAGGTACAATGCTTCTTATTATTCTGCATAAATTTAATTTCTTCTATTTTTCTGAATTTTTTTTTTATTTTGATACTTATAATGTAAATTCAGAAATGTGGAAGGGTTACTGAACAAATTGATCTACTCAACCACAAGTTGAAGATTATTGATGAGGGGGCTGCTTTTGGTGGGAAGAT
>JXCR01145415.1:84524-100010 GCA_002079205.1 Phalaenopsis hybrid cultivar | reverse complement strand
TTAGTATTGACCAGTATACGTTAAATTGACTATTAAAATTTAATCAAACTATTAAACAAATGATTTAAATAAAAAAATAAATTATTTTATTCCTTGTCATTTCTTAGGGTGATGTGACAAATAAAAGCGGGCCTAATAATAATAAGGAAATTGAAATGGTTAGCCTCTTAATCAATATGGCATTAATAATTGGTCCGCGGAGCATTTACATATATACCACCTAATTTTTATGAATTTTCATATTCCTAGCATCTCAAATTTATTTTTTTTAAATCTATACCGCCCAATCTTTAGTATCACATAAGAATGATATGCATCTATTCATATATAAATAAAAATTGAAGTGTATGAAAATAGTCTGCATGGATCTCGAGATAATCTTAATTGGCTACTCTTAGCTGACTTTTTTTCTCAATAGAATAAGACTGATGAAAAGTCCCTCCGAGTAGAGCATTTTTACCCCCAACATATGGTCTATTTTTTCTGTGCGGACTTCTGACGTACCTCTACGTGTGGCGCAGAGTATTTTTGAGTTATTTTCAGGTTATTTCTGGAATATTTTCAATAATTCCGAATTAATCCAGAAATAACCCGCGGTCNAAATTTATTATTATTATTATTATTTATAGAAAAAAAAAATTGTGTGTAATATGCAAAAAATTATTACGACTGGAGTCTGGATGTAGAGATACGTCCAGAGCCAAACAAATCACCTTCATGTTGAGCTAACAGAAAAAAAAATCGTTTTATTGTGATCTGACCCAATAACACGGGGGAATATTCCTTTTGTGTTATTCAGGTGTTATTATGGTGGTATTGATGTATTATTGTGTTATTATATCATCAGGAATATTACAAGAACACAATAATACATGAATATCCTCACAATAACACATGAATAATACGGAATAGTACGGGGGGAATATTCTTATGTGCTAAAAAGAATTTTTAAAAAAAATTTTATCCCCTCCACGTGACGTGATTTCATTAGACTCCGGATGTATCTCTGTGTCCTGAGTCCAGACATAATATTTTGTTTGTAACATGCACATAGAAAGAGAGAAAGGGCCTCTCTCTCCCATCTCTCTCTCTCTCTCTAGTGCTCATTAGGCATCTAATATTTTATTTATATTTACACACCCACATACATACATACCACATAATTCTTATGTATTTACAAATATGACGCGCAAACTTTCATAATATTAAATTAAAAAGAAATTACTAACTATTTAATAATGAAATATTTCTCATCATGAATATTTTTTTATACCAATATGAAATAAATGTAAACATCAAATTTTATATGTCACATGTGATTCATATAATATAATTAAGTGGTGTGCATGTAAATTATTATTAATAAAATAAATTCCAACTTCATTTGAGATATTTTCTTGCCCAATCATCTTTCTGCCAAACTAATTTGACTGCGATATTCATGGTGGACAAATTTTACTATTAATTTTAAATTTAAGTTAGTATTGACCAGTATACGTTAAATTGACTATTAAATTTCAATCAAACTATTAAACAAATGATTTAAATAAAAAATTTAATTATTTTATTCCTTGTCANAATCATCCTTCTGCCAAACTAATTTGACTGCGATATTCATGGTGGACAAATTTTACTATTAATTTTAAATTTTAGTTAGTATTGACCAGTATACGTTAAATTGACTATTAAAATTTAATCAAACTATTAAACAAATGATTTAAATAAAAAAATAAATTATTTTATTCCTTGTCATTTCTTAGAGTGATGTGACAAATAAAAGCGGGCCTAATAATAATAAGGAAATTGAAATGGTTAGCCTCTTAATCAATATGGCATTAATTATTGGTCCGCGGAGCATTTGCATAAATACCACCTAATTTTTATGAATTTTCATATTCCAACCATCTAAAATTTATTTTTTTAAATCTATACCGCCCAATCTTTAGTGTCACATAAGAATGATATGCATCTATTCATATATAAATAAAAATTGAAGTGTATGAAAATAGTCTGCACAGATCTCGAGATAATCTGAATTGACTATTCTCAGCTGACTTTTTTTTTTAGTAGAAGAACTCTGACAAGGGACTTTTTCCCTCCGAATAGAGCATTTTTACTCTCAACAGATTGTCTATTTTTTTTGTGCGGATTCCTGACATAGCTCTACATGCGGCGCAGAACATTCTTAAGTTATTTTCATGTTATTTCTGGGATATTTTCAATAATCCAGAAATAACCCGCGGTATTTATTTTTGGGTTATTTCAGAATTATTGAAAATAACCCAAAAATAATCTTAAAATAACTCAGGAATAATCTAGGATGCACGTAGAGGTACGTTAGATGTCCATACATAATATGCGCGCCAACAAATGACTCATACGGAAAACTATTCCCCCGCTAGAGGACTCAGACGAAAGATCCCCTGAAAGAGAACCTTTTAGCGAAACACAACAATACAAAAAAACAAAAACACCTAGTACAACATTTTATAAGCGAGTGTAATATTAAAATTTACTTTTTAACCATTACCCATTTAGAAATAGAATAATTATTTCATGTAAAAAGGTTTTTTTTTTTTTTTGACCTTCACTCGTAAGTTTTGATTTTATAAAGTAAAATGGGTGCACGAGCCCAGAAACACCTTATTCAAACAAAGTTTATAGTTATTCGAACAAGGTCAAAGTTATACACCGCCGAATCAAGCGTTTTTTTCCTTCAAACCAATAAAAAACAGCTACTTCCATTATTAAAATATTTTTTCCCTGTTAAACGTGCACATGCGAATTAAGCAAATCTGACCTTTATTTAAATCGACCATCCAAGTTATCATAGGCTGGGGGTCGGACGAGGTGGGGGTCGGATGAGGAGGGGGTCATTCATTATATACAAGCGGCCAAGCGGGTCGCTCTTAGAGCATATAAGCTTTGAAAAATGGGTGCCTTGTAGATGCAGTCAAGATGACTTGAAGATATTTTATCCTTAAGGATATTTTTTGTAACTCAACAATGAGAATGTGTTATCATTCCAATACTGATAATTAATTGAATATTACATAAAAATGGTTAAGTGAAATTTTGCTTATCAGACGGGCACTCCAGAAACTCGTGAAGTTCATGCAAAGGATTGTATAAATTTGATTGACGCTCTGGAATTTAATCCAACACGTTGGCAGTGTTTCCGTCAGAGCCGTTAAACTGGCAACGATGAGTTGTTCTTGACCCCATAACAAAATTTAATTTTGGTATTATGGTTATGTAGGAAACTTTTTTGTGGATATGTGTTTTAAGGTGCTTCAATCCAATCTTTTTGGATGCATAATTTGACCTATCACAGAGGGATTATCTTACATAATTTCTCCATATATTTTTTTCCTAGTTTCATGTTATTCTCTTTCTTTTCGGTCGCTCATTTTCTCTGAATCATTTTGATGGTTCAAGTTGGTGACTCCAAATTTAAAAATAACCGAAAACACTAGCCCCGTAAGCTAAAACTTGATAATAGAAGCAAACTTAATGAAGCCATGAAATTCCAGACTGACGATAGAAAATGGCAAAAGTCATAACAAATACTTTGGAGTTGGGCAGTATCAGTGCAGGAATGACTCTATAGCGGGTGAAGATGACACACAACTCCCAACAGAAAGGTAGCTAGAGACCGAAGCGAAAACAATCCTTATAGAAGAGGTGGTCAGTGTCATAGAAGAAAGTCGTCTGGTTGTTCTCCCAAGGGATCCAAAGCCTAATCGTGGGATCGAATACACATGTATGCTGCAGTCGATCCATGTCCCTCAAAGTCGTCCAAATCTGCCATTTGATACGTCCAATCAAAATTCTTTAGAGAATATTTTGGAGTCATTAAGCATAGTGCAAAAAAAGGAAGCCGAGAGAAATACGAGAAGTGAGAAGAAAATAATGGCAGAGTAAAGTGTAACAACATCAACTCCACACCCTTTATACATAGAGAAAAAGAAGAAGTTGAACTACCGCACATGGGTAAGAACGAAGTTCTACAGTAATTTTGAAAACTCGAATACATAAGGATCACAACACTACGAAAAAAGAACTAGAGAAATAAATATTTTTTTGAAACAAATATTGCAAGTAGGGTTATAAAATAAAAAAAAACTCATAATTTGTGAACAACTTGTGTTCACGTTGTTAAGTTGCTTGGTTCGAGTTATTTGCTAAGGAAGCGAATCGAATGCGAATATATATATTTTTAGCTCAACTTATTAACGAACCGTACATGAACAAAGATTTGTTGATTCGTGTTCGGCTTATCTTGGCTCAATACGAACAACAAATTAAATATGTAAATTATAATATTTTTATATATTTTTAATATTAATTTTTTTATACCTNTCGTCTGGTTGTTCTCCCAAGGGATCCAAAGCCTAATCGTGGGATCGAAAACACATGTATGCTGCAGTCGATTCATGTCCCTCAAAGTCGTCCAAATTTGTCATTTGATACGTCCAATCAAATTTCTTTAGAGAATATTTTGGAGTCATTAAGCATAGTGCAAAAAAAGGAAGCCGAGAGAAATACGAGAAGTGAGAAGAAAAAAATGGCAGAGTAAAGTGTAACAACATCAACTCCACACTCTTTATACATAGAGAAAAAGAAGAAGTTGAACTACAGCACATGGGTAAGAGCGAAATTCTACAGTAATTTTGAAAACTCGCATGCATAAGGATCACAACACTACGAAAAAAGAGCTAGAGAAATAAATATTTTTTTGAAACAAATATTGCAAGTAGGGTTATCAAAATAAAAAAAAAAACTCATAATTTGCGAACAACTTGTGTTCAAGTTGTTAAGTTGCTTGGTTCGAGTTATTTGTTAAGAAAGCGAATCGAACGCGAATATATATTTTTAGCTCAACTTATTAACGAACCGAACACGAACAAAGATTTGTTGATTCGTGTTCAGCTTATCTTGGCTCAATATGATCAACAAATTAAATAATTAAATTATAATATTTTTATATATTTTTAATATTAATTTATTTATACCTTATTTTGAAAAATAGACATAAGAGAGTTGAGTAGTATTAAAGGAGAAAGGACGGGGAAAATAGGAAGCATCCATGCAAAGACAGAGCAGAGCCCCACATGATCGGAGCAGAAAATGAGAAATTAGGAGGCGGCCATGCTTTTCAACGAGAAAAGAGAGAGATGAAGCGAAACACTATAAGAACGAAAAAAAAAAAAAATNGCAGAGCCCCACATGATCGGAGCAGAAAATGAGAAATTAGGAGGCGGCCATGCTTTTCAACGAGAAAAGAGATAGATGAAGCGAAACACTATAAGAACGAAAAAAAAAACATTAAAAAATTCGCCCGATATTTGTTAGATGATAATTTGGATACTAAATTAATATTTATAATTTAAATTATTAAATTAAAAATGATGTAAAAAATAAAATAAAATAAAATCTATTTTGACAGTTCTCTCGAAGTTAATCATACATGTGTGGACATTCCACAATCGACCAATCGGCAGCCCGTTGGCCCCATCTGCCCGCGTCTCAATAAGTCCGGGCCATCGGGGTTTGACACTGCCTCGCGCGTCAATCGCCCACAACTTCTCTTCATCTCCTTCGCACCTCTTTCATTCTTTTCTAATCGTATATCTGTTTGTTTTCTTCTTCTTCGCCGCCGCCGCAACTGCTTTTCAACTTAGGCGCCTTCTTCCCACAGAGATTGGTTTTCCAGGTACANATCTCCTTCGCACCTCTTTCATTCTTTTCTAATCGTATATCTGTTTGTTTTCTTCTTCTTCGCCGCCGCCGCCGCCGCCGCAACTGCTTTTCAACTTAGGCGCCTTTTTCCCACAGAGATTGGTTTTCCAGGTACGATATATCCTGATTTGAGCTTGGTTTGGTGTCAGCTGCTCTTTTACAGTATTTTGCTGTTTTTTTAATCATTCATTTTCGTTTCGGGGTAGCTGTGGAGAACAGGATTCTTTATTGCGAGTTTTATTCCTGGATTTGTGTTGCACTTTTTGTGGGTAATTTGCTTTCAGAATGCGTGTTCTTGGAAATTTTGATTATTTAATATGCAGCTCTAATATCTTTAAGCTTTCCTTTTAATTTTTTTTTTGGGAATATTAAGGTTAGGTTTCATGGTTCGTAGAAATAATGAAAAATCATTTAAATTAATGTTAAAGGGGTTCCTTCAGCGTCTGGCCTGGTTGGATGGACAGTTCTTGCTTCTTTCTTTGGCTTCAAGTGTTAGGGACTGTTTTTGGAAGTAAAGTGTTTTGCATGGAAGAAGATGAAATAGGTCTGGAAGCATGTCCGTTTATTGATAAAGTAACACTTTCTAACTCTGTTAAGGTTTTGATGAGTAGCAGACACTGGAAGCAGGTGCAGCGTGGCCATGCTGATGGGTGGAGGTTACCGGTGGATCTAGGGCTAATCTCCTTATTAATCATTGGATATGAAAAACATGGTTAAGAGTTATGAGCTTTGTGATTCAACGATGAAATTTGGTGAGGAAGGTAGAAGTTAAAAAAAGTAGATGTTTATTAGCTGTTCTGGAGTAGTTAGAAACTTTGTGCATGTTTTCAAACTAATAAGTTGGAGAGTTTCTANTAGCAAAACTATTGCCTCCAAATGCAACCCATGTCAGCACCCGAGTTGCGGGAACAGCGTGAGTTCATCTACCGTGAATTCAGTATTCAGTATCAAGCATGGTGCCAAAATAGTTCTCTGAGTATTCACATGATGTCATTTTAGTCCCAATTTATAAAAGTTTCAAATTAGTCCCCAAATTCTTTTAATATGGGTTGAAATAGTTCTCAGGAAAGATTGTTCCCGTTTAAAAGATTTTGGGAACTAAATTAACACTTTGATAACTCTGAGACTAAATTGGACCCCTATATAAGACTCAAGATTATGTTGACATTATTTTGTTTTATTATAAGTGATGTTGGTATGGGGAAAGTTTGAAATTTTAAATAAGAAAAGCATTAGAATTATAATTATCATGTTGTTTTGCTTGTTGATGGAATCTGAACATAGTTGTTATTCTAGCAGCTGAAAGTTAATAAAGTTGCCTTCTTTAGAGTTGGGGATACATTTATTTTTCTCTACTGATATAATATTGTTTTGTTTAGAGGATACTTGGCACCTGAGTATGCTATCCGCGGGCAGGTTACACGAAAGTCAGATGTTTACAGCTTTGGAGTTCTTCTGTTGGAAATAGTTACTGGCCGATCGAATACAAACACAAGGCTGCCTTTTGGAGACCATTTTCTTCTGGATAGAGTGAGTTTTTTTCCAGGTTTTGCATCCTTTTTCAAGGCTTTCGTTACTGGCTATTTTGTATTCTTGTTGCAGCATCTTCATGACAATTTTTTTTTTATTTTTTTCCTTTAGTTTTGCTGAAGCTATGTTACATCCTAATTAGATGCTGATATGAATGCCGTTTTAGCATTCATATTCTTTGTGCTTGATACCCTCATGTAAAAAATCTGGTCATTTCTGCCGCTGGGGGCATTTACACACATGCCACCTAATTCTAATGTATTTACATCTCTTAACACCCGAACTTTACTTTTTTACATTTATATCACCCAAACCATTCATATCACATAAAAAATGCCACTACTTTGACTTCTAAAAAAATGGAATGCACATTTTCATATATATATATATATATATAAATTGAAGTTTTGGTGTTAGATATGAAAATAAATACAAATTACTATGTATGTAAATCTTCCAAGAAAAAAATGGATAAAATTTGGTGAATTTATTTTTTAATGGCATTAGAAGATCGGTTTTGCCTATGCATGTTTTACTTATTCTTTAAGAAAGAGGTGAGTTCATCATAATCACCATTCAACCATATTAGTGACCTTTTCAGGGAAGAGACCTCTGGTGAGTATATTTGAAAGGGAATTTACATACAAAGCCCACAATTCTTATGTATGTACATTTCACACACCTAAACTTTCATATTTACATTCATACGTGACACAACCAAAAATGTTGGGCACATGTTTTCGGGGTTCTATGGTGGTAGCAGAGGGATTATGTTTAACCAATCCTTATGTTTTTTAAGGTCTGTTCTATCAGGGCGTTACACCAGCTTAGTTCTCCTCTGCTTTTAATCTTTTGTCTTATTTTTTCCACATAAATCTGTCCTGAATCCGCCCCGATGACATGAATGACTTTTTTTATCTCAGGTTTGGACACTTTACGAGAAAGGAGAGCTCGAGTCAATCATCGATGTGATACTGTCTGATGACCTCGACATCAAGCAGGCATGTTTATTCCTAAAGGTTGGCCTTCTGTGCACCCAAGATACCTCAAAGCTTCGTCCCACGATGTCCACTGTTGTAAAGATGTTGATCGGCGAGGTGGACATCGAGTCAACTCAGATCACCAAACCCGGCCTTGTTTCAGATTTCATGGAACTGAAGGTTTTGAGGAAGAAGCCAAATGACTTGTTGCTATCATCATCTTCCACCTCCTCATCAAATCCAGAATCTTCAGGGAACTACACACACGGTTCATTGACTTTCACTGCTATTGAGAACCGAGAGTAAGGCATCATATCTATATATATATATGATTATGATATCCATGTTTTGTATGTTTAGTGATCCCTTTATTCTTTATGTTATGTGCATTAGGTTTTTTATTATTTTAGATAGAGGCGATAGGCTTGTACTGAACCCATGAACGTAAGTTGGTATGGGTAACTGTAAAGAAACAGGTTAAGTGATCCATTTTAATTGTTGATTTTGTAATATCCATGTCTTTGATAATCAACTATTCGTTTGATTGATTTTTGTTTCAGATAAGCTTCGTAATCAAATCTCTTTATTTTGAGTTGTATACTTATATCAAGCATGATCAAGAAGTGATGTTAGAGGAATTGAAGTCATGAGGAGATGATCATTGTTAGAATTTGTGACACAAATTTTATTGGGTTTGGATTGAAAAGTTCATGTTGCGGCATGTTGGTGGTGCAAATCTCTGTCTTTTTAGGCTGTTCATTATATCTGTGTGTGTGTGTGTGTGTGTGTGTGTGTGTGATGATAGATGATGGGAAATGTGGGCACATGAAGTCAAGTTTCGTGAGAATGGAATATATCTAACCAAGTTGGACGAGATGATGGGAAATGTGGGCACATGAACTCAAGTTCCGTGAGAATGGAATATATCTAACCAAGTTGGACGAGAGTTATCACAACAATCTAATATTTAGTGCTCATGTAACAAAGCAATTTAAACTTTGAAAGTAGCACTTTCCTAAGATGTAAATAGTGGATGCATTTTTAGAANATGTGGGCACATGAACTCAAGTTCCGTGAGAATGGAATATATCTAACCAAGTTGGACGAGAGTTATCACAACGATCTAATATTTAGTGCTCATGTAACATGGCAATATAAACTTTGAAAGTAGCACTTTCCTAAGATGTAAATAGTGGATGCATTTTTAGATTTTTATATGCATCAATAGTTGGCAATTTTATGTCTGGTATGATTTGTAATAGGTTAGAACATAACTTATGTCGAAGTATGAGTAGATGCATGATTNGTCTGGTATGATTTGTAATAGGTTAGAACATAACTTATGTCGTAGAAGTATGAGTAGATACATGATTATTCTAGAAAAATAACAATAGGAGGTTGCCCAATATTATTGTGATATATGGGAGATCATTNTTAATTCTAATAAATTAGAATCAATTTTTTTACAACATGTCCATGTTTATTTAGTTCTGCCTCTACAATTCTTAACATAAGTCAAATATAAACCATCTACTCTTATAAGTTATAACTGGTTCATTAAATGGTCGACATTTAATGTGACCAACCATCTAAGGCACTCTCTTTAATCTTGTCCGCCACTAGATCTACCCCAACCCTTTCATGAATATGTTCGTTTCACATTTTGTCTCTTAAGTGTAGACCCACCCATCCACTTGAGCATTCTCAACTAATCATCACTTAAATTAATTTCAGGATTCTCTTTTACATGCCAACTTTCTACGCAATAAAGAATCAATCTATAGAAAATTTTAATTGGGCTGTAATAGCCCTTAGGGAAGACCATTTTAGCCCTCTTTAAAAGAGTCGGAGGATTAAATTAACACCTTATAGACTCTAGGACTAACATGATCCTTGAAAAAGAGTTTAAAGAACTGAGGACTATTTATCAGATAAATAATGAAGTCTGAGTTTTCTCTTTGATTAATATTTTATAAACTGATTTCATTTCTCTTGCTCCTAGGTGCAAACCGCAGTAACATTCAGTTTAGCTGGAAAACGAGATGTAAAATCTGCATCGGTGTAGCGCGTGGACTAGCATTTCTTCACGAGGAAATTGTGCCTCACATCGTTCATCGTGATATCAAAGCAAGCAATATTCTTCTTGACAAAGATCTCACTCCCAAGATATCGGATTTTGGGCTAGCAAAACTATTGCCTCCAAATGCAACCCATGTTAGCACCCGAGTTGCGGGAACAGCGTGAGTTCATCTACCGTGAACTCAGTATTCATTATCGAGCATGNGATTTTCTTCATTTTAAACTATATTTTCTCTATGAAATCACTCATTATTTTAATTTTACAAAAAATTAAATCTATATATATATATATATATAGGCATCTACTTTTTTGATGCAAAATACGCAGAACTTCTTCGTTGAGTAACACGGTGCTATAGTTTAGTTTTACATAGTTATAGCTGTACTCCGAGTTGATCGTGGTCAAACATGCATTGCCATTGGTATCCTCCGTGATGAAGTTCGTTCCTATGGCACAGACTGTATCTAGCTAACACAGATATTCCCATAACATATTGTTAATGAAATTACTTTATATGTGTTCATGCCTTAAGCTTAAGGTCTGGACAGACGAATTTCACGATTGGAACCATCATGCTCTGCAACACGTGTAAGGTTCACCTTCTTGAGCTCTTTCGAGACACATTCACGACCCTTACGGAGGTCCCAAGATCATAACTGCTCATATCCGAGTGGGTTTCCATGAGGCTTGAAACCCCTTTGACGAACTTTTCCAGAAGGTGTGGCATGGCCATGCCTGATTCTGGTGTGGCCATGCCTAACGAGTGGCATGACCACGCCAAAGCCTCCTCGAAGCACTCCAGGTCCCTCAGCCCGCATGACAACGCCTGAGGACAACGTGAACACGCCGGCCAGATAGAGTGCCTGGTGTAATTACCTCTGGCTTCGGGCGTAGCCACGTCGCCGCAACACTTAGAACAACGGCATGGCCATGCCGGAAACTGTTTAGCGATTTTTGACCTCCGGACCCTAGTTTCCTGCCGGTTAGGCAGCCATGACCTGTAGTCCTCCTACTTTTGCCTGGTTCTCCACCCTAAAATGACATACTAAACATTTTTGTGACCATGCTAAACGAGGAAGGTGAAGGTGGTTTAGATCTTTCGAGATGCCTTTTAAGGAGATTTAACCAGGGGAAAAAGCCTCGTTTCATTTGGATTGGCAACCATTGGAATTGGGGAGGAGAGTAAGAGAAAGGGAGCTTGGGAGGAGCTTTCTTGTAGGATTTCTTTTTCTTCCACAAAGAGAAGGTGAGGGAAAGCATTTTCATTCATCCTCTTCATCTTGTCCTCCATTTTTGCGGTCATCTCCTTCCTCTCTAGCGACTTTCCTGCGACTCTCCAGCTAGGAGAGTTTCTTCTTGATTATGGAGAAGGAAGATTCCAACGTTCTCGCATCTTCAATGAGACAAACTTCCTCATCAATTTGGAGAAGAAATTTGATTGCCTCATCACTCTCCGTCGAGGAATGCTTCTTCCTACAAAAGAAATGCTTCGATCAACCGTCGCGTAGGCGAAATCCCTTGATCCCTTGCATTTTTCCTTTCTAGAGCCTTCTAGGTTTGGTTGTCAGAGGATTAAGGACTAGGGTTTTGTGCTTAGAGGAGATCTATAGGTTAAGGGCATTTCGTGGACTCTCTCATACGAATCCGGGCATTTTCCCTAAAGCCCTTGCACTAAAATCCCATAAAAGACGAGGTTGAGTCAACCTCGCCGTTTGCTTTGGCGATTTCACTTGGATGGACACGTGAAATAAAATGATAGAGCGGATGGCGACACCCCTTTAGTTGTTATTCATTTTTTGATCACAGAGAGTTATCCTCGTGAGTAAATCCTTCGCTTTACGTCGGGCAACAGGTGGCAATGTCACGTTGCTTCACACTATATGAAATTGACACCTCCTATGTCAATTCAACCCTAGATCCCATGTGTGATTGATAAAGCGAGTTCGACGTCTCGTCGACTATTTTGGGTTGCATGATTATTTATGACAACACTGCATTTGTATGTTTGTCTGCGTGGTCACTTTGATTTGATCAGTTGCACAGGCACGATCGACCGACCATTGTGGGCTCGATTGGCTGCACCGGCCCAATCACCCGATCTCTTGGGTTTGTTTGAGAGCACCAGTTCGATCACCCGCTTTGGGTTTGATTGGCCACCCTGTCCCAATCGACCCATTTCCTGTGCTTGATTGATTGTTTTGACCTTATTGTCTGATCTCTTCGGTTTGATCGACTGCACTAGTTCAATCACCCACTTTAGGTCCAATCAGTCACCCCGACCCGATTGACCCATTTTCCAGTCTCGATCGACCACCCCAACCCATTTACCCGATCTCTTTGGTTTGATTGACCACACCGGTTCGATTAACCACTTTGGGTTAGATCGGCTGTCTCACCCTGATCGATCCATTTCTTGGGGTTGATTGCTCAATCTCTTAGGTTTGATCGACAACACTGGTTTGATCACCTGCTCTGGGTCTGATCGGCTATCCCTGCTTAATCAATCCTTTTCTGGGGCTCGATCGGCCGCCCCTGCCTGATCGACCAATCTCTTAGGTTTGATCAACCACATTAGTTCGATCACTCGTTTCGGTCTAATTGGTCGTCCTAGCTGGATTGACCCATTTCCAGGGCGCGATTGCCGACCCCGACCTGATTGCCTGATATTTTGGGTTTGATCATCCGCGCTGGTTCGATCACCCGCTTTGGGTATGATCGACCTTCCCGGGTTGATCACCCACTATTTTGGGTCCGATCGATTGTCGTAGATCGATCGTCCAATCCTTTCTGTTCAATCGGCCGTCACAACCCGATCGACCAATCACATGCATGCCTTATGCTTTTGTATCATATCATATTGCATGTTTATTTGGATGAGTAGGAAAATTTTATTTTGACTAGATGTCTACGATATTCCATTGTATGCAAAACATGTTTGCTTCATATGCTTTTCTTGCGGCATTTTAGAATGTCTCTTTGAGCCGGGGGTGCTCATGATGATAGGACAATCGCTTGTTCGGGGCCCTGATTTGCAGCCTCTGATTCTCATGACGATGGGCGTGGTTTGTACCATGGTGGTTCTCGTATCAAGGGTGGACGTCCGGTTGTGTACTTTGTCCGGGCTACTTTCTGTTGTCTTGTGATGGTTGTTTTTGATGTCTCTATTCGACGAGTTTCGGGGCATTCTCATAGGTGGCGATATACTTGTTGGTCATCTCTAACAGCTCGACCTAACTTTGTAGCTCTGCGAGTTAAAGATTGAAAAATAATCTTTTTGTCCTCACTCCCCATGTCAGTGCAGCTTGGGACATGTTGGGTTTAGATCCTTGACATCCACTGTTTCGCTTTGGAAACGTGTGATAAATGACTACTAGCTGTCAACTCCCAACTTCATTTGCCATGGAGAATGGGCGTTCTTCTTAGGCCTCAGGGCACTGACAAATTGCGATAGAAAAAAGTCTCCTGAACTTCACAAAACAGGTGATTACCCCTACGGGCAAACCGTCGAACCACCTTAATGCAGGTGATCTCAACGTTGTGAAGAATAACTTACACTTGAAGGCATCAGAATTTTTCAACTGGCATATGGAAGATTCGAATGACGTGAGGTGGTTGTTGGGATCCAACCGTCCTTTATATGACAACTTGAACTACTTCGGGGATTCAGCTCCCGAGGCCTGTAGAACGAAAGCATTCTCCAGCTGCCTCTGTACCTAGGGCTGTGCTGGTCAGTTCCTCTCCTCCACAGAGGTGAATCTGGTGCTGCCTTGATACAACATGTCGTCAGGCTTCTCCTATAGGTGGATCACTCTTCCGCTATTGTTTGCTGGTGTTTCTCCTCGAGGGGGGCTAGGTGCTCCTTGCTGGGTCGGTTCTCCTCCCGGGGCTTAGATTACCATTAAAGCAGTCATGACTTTAAGCACCTCTGAAAATTATCCTGACATCTGATTGGTGATCTGAGTTCTCAAATATTGCATGCCTTGTTGAACAAATTCTTCTATGAACTCTCTAATGCATGCTGCTTCCACAACGTTCCTTTGACTGGATTCTCCCTGTTGTTATTGTTGGGCTTCTCTTCTTGTTGATGACATGTTGCCAAGTTCACCGCGCCTTAAACAACGTTGAATCCGAAAGTGTCTGGAAAACACGCCCAATGTATAGCGTTAGAGAGAGAGAGAGATAGAGAGAGAGAGAGAGAGTAGATAACAACAAGTAATGCACACCCTTTATCATAATATTGACCCACTATTTATAAGAATGAGTCCAGGTTTTTATTAAAATACATATCAATCCCTTCATTAGTAGCCATTTATAAAGAATTTTTTGTAATTACAAAAAAAGAATTCACATATAATATCACTGGGGGACTGATTCAGTCGATAAGATGCTCGCCGGTCGTTCGTTGTGCCTTGAGTCTGTCGACAATCCATCCAAAAAGAAAGTTTCTTGCCGGTCGTCCTTAGGGTCGATCTCCACCATGAGGGAACTTCCTTAGTACATTCCTCCGATGGCCAAAACCATAGTTCTCTTTAATATCCAACCAAAATGATCGTAAAAAACCTCGTTTAATCGTTCGTATCTACCATCCCAACTGTTCATCTATCTCGAGATTCGTGCTGACATATTTTTCATATACATTACATATCTACCATTTATTAAAGGGGCATTTACATAAATATGACACAATTCTTATATTTTTACATATCTAACATCTTTAGAAGGGGCATTAACATTAACATAAATATCACACAATTCTTATGTGTTTAACGCCTAAACTTTCATAATTAAATGCATCGTCACATTAAAAATATCATATTTGCTGACTTATTAAAAGTTAAATGTAGCTTTTTATGCATAGATTTATGGCATCAAGATGGCATAATTATAAATATCAAGCATTAGCTGTTAGGTAAGTAAATAGATAGTAATAGTGGGGTACGTATGCAGATTTCCCACTGAACTTATGACCTTTTATTGATGAACCATATGATGTAACTAAGAGGAATTTAAATACATAACACTTTATTCATCAAAATTTACATATTTGACACCTAGAAACTTCTAACTGCATCATCTGTGACTTACCGTTGTGGATCTTGATTTATCTGTGAGAGTATACTACGTAGGCTGGAACATAGAGCTATTAATGTCTAA
>JXCR01145415.1:66483-83600 GCA_002079205.1 Phalaenopsis hybrid cultivar | reverse complement strand
ATATATATATATATAAATAATACTACAAGCCGATCTCGAGTTAGTTTGAACCGATTCATGTATGAATTGAAATCAGCTCAAAAAATTGATTCAAAGTGTCAGCTAATTTATTTCGATCCGAGTTAAAATACAAATTGATTTTCCGGCAATTACCAAACTTAGCTTTATTAATCCTTATATTGAATTCGTGTGAAGCGACATATGAAAAAGGTTAAGTGAATAGAGTGATATTTTTTAAATTGCCTAAAGAATTAACTTTTAAATGTTAAATATAAAAATTATAGTAAATAAAGTGTTATGCATATAAATAGGGGTGTCGAAAAAGCTCGTCGTTCGCAAACAACTCGTGTTTGACTCGTTAAAATAGCTTGTATTCAATTTATTCGATAAACAAGGAAGCCGAACATGAAAACATTTTTTGAACTCGATTTATAAACGGCTCAAATACAAACAAATTTTAGTTTAATCATGCTTTATTCATTTTAGCTCGAATTAATTAAATAATAAATAAATGATATATAAAAGTTAATCAAAAGATACCAAAATTTTTTTTCCATAAAAATGTAAAAAAGAAAAATTAGATATTATATATGTAAATACATAAGAATTGGGTGCTAGGTGTATAAATACTCATCAGATTTTAAAATAAAATAAAGTTTAGCTGCTGGATTGTAAATATATAAGAATTGGGTGGTATATATGTAAATGGCCCAATTTTCAAAAATCCCACCGCTTGATTTTTGAGGTTAGAGATATAAATAAAAAAGAAATGTGTAATTATATGTAAATGCCTCATTGCCCAACTTCTCTCCACTTTTTATAATTTTTGTCCCACACCAGCAGATTGAGAAATGCTCCATTGTTATCATTCATAAAAGCAAATAGAGAGCGAGAGGGCTTTTAATTTTCAATTAAATATAACATGTTTAAATTAAAAAAAATTAATTTTTGAAATTTAGATTAAGCTAAAGTTTATGTCAAATAAGTGTGAATCGAGAGTCGATGAACAAGTCATGAGCTAGCTCGAGTTTGGTTTGCTTACACCACAACATATAGACTCCACATTTTATAATTTGTAAATCTATTTTTAAATGATGATTAAACTTACATACATAACATTTATTTTCATTTATGTTTATATTTTTATTTAATATTTTGTAGATGTTATATTTATTAGCATAAATGAATTAAATAACATGTTAAACAAAGTTCCGTATAATTTCTATCATTGTAATGGGTTCAATTGCAAATAACCGCTTCCAATGTTATTACATGACTTTGAATAAACAAAGTAAAACTGAGCAAATTAGAACTCGTTTCTTATCTGTTTAAAGAATAAAATCATTTCAAACATCTCTCTCGGTTTTCTTCTTTGATTATTTGCATTTCTCAACGACTGCAACGCGCTTTGCCGAAACGGAAATCTCTCGAAGAAACTAAATTAGGGTTTCGTCTACGAATCGGTCTAGGAAGGAGAAAGCCAAAAGGTAAATCAGGAAAATTAGCTCCGAGCCTGTTACTTGAAGGTGTTGCTTGCGTGATTTTGCTGCGGAGCTGTTGATTTTTGTTCCGGATCGTTGCTGGACGCAGAAGGGAAGGGTCTTGCGGATCCGGACGCTATTCTAGTTTGGAATCTCTGTCTCGCTTTGATTGCACACCGTTGTTCTTCGAAGGTGAATATTCGATCCTGATTGCTTTGAATTTGTATTTGGAGTGGTAAGCGGTGTTGGTTTTCTATTTGGGATGGTGATAGAGGCTCCGTTGTTCTTTTTTTTCATCTGTGGTCCTCCCCGCTGAAAGTGTTTATTTTTTAATGAGAGTTGAATTTCAGTCATGCATTTGGATTTTGGATAGAAAATCGCAGGATTAAGTATTATTTCTCGTGTAATTAATTTTTTGCATTAATTTTACCTGGTCCTTGGCAACAAATGTGTTAACATGCCAGCGACATCTGATTGGTGGGTATTACTGTTTGAATTATTTTGTTTGGGTAGCAAACAAAGCCTAATCTTTTGTTTCCATTTGCGCAGACAGATGTAAGTTTTTCAGGCATATCATATCAGTGGGTTTTTTTTATTTTTTTTTTTTTTATATTTAAACTTCAATGATCTCTGCAACTAATGATAATGTACCAAAAAGAGCTTCATTTTGTTTTACTTGAGTTAGAAGCAAGGAGATTTGACCGACACAAAACTATATTGATCACTTAGAATGTTGATATATAAGAATAATTACTAATCCCCAAAACATACATGCTAGGTCTGCAAAACTTTTTATCAGTTTTGTAGAAGTAAATTATGCGAAAACATTTAGCTTACACATGGGTTGGCTTATGGTATGATTTGGATCCCTATAGCTCTTATTAAGCAATTTGCTAAACATAAGGGAAGCTTGCATTTGCAAAAGAATGTCTTGTACATGATTTCATATGCCTTAAAAAATTCTAATGACGGGGAAGGAGGATAGCTTAGGGAGAGTTAGTATAAAAGAGAATTTGGTGAGATGTGAAGGAGAAATTATCATTATCGTTAGCCTTTTCACAACCATTTGGAGTGCGATTTATGAAGTCTTCTTACAATAGCATGGATTTACGACCTGACTACTATTTAGTGGTTGCGGACAACCACAAATAGTTTACTAGTAGATGCAATGTTCTAAATCTTATAATACATAATCGTGATTTCCTACCTTCATAAGCTTAGAGTTGAGGTTGGGTTTTGATGCCAAAAGGTTTAGCGAGGAGAGAGGACTATAGAGGCAAACATGGAAAAATAGAGGCAGTGAAATATCAGTGATGAATGTATGAAATAAAGAAGACAACCTCTTTAATCAAAAAAACTTTGATGGAAGAGCTTTAAAGTCTGCTGAATATGAATAAGACAGAATAAGGTACTAATTATGATAAAGGTTATAATCTCATTTGTCATGCCGTAGTGGAAGATTTATCAAATCGTGCCTAAAGTATGTTGAGTTCTTGTGCTTTTTGCTGTGGGTATTGGCATCATGATTAAGAGGCATGTGATTAACACGTCAAGCTTAATCTTTTTATGTTTTTGCACAATGTGATTGTGTGGGCATCTGTGTGTTGCCATTCAATGAAATGCTTACTCTATAATACAAGCAGAGGAAGAAAATTGGAAGATCCTCTCACTTCTAAGCTGTAAAATACCTTTAATTTTCGGAGTCTTCTGTGTGTTCGTGTGCTGCTAAAACCTTAATTTTTACATGTATGCTACTTTACCTGTGCATGAGAAGGTGTACTCACTTTTTAAGGTGGTATTTTTTATTTGATATGAAAGATTTGGGTGGTATAAATGTAAACAGTATTGTTTAGGTGTGAGATATGTAAATATATAGGAATTGGATGGTGTGTTTGTAAATACCCCTAAAATTAATATAAATGCAAAATAAGCCATTTTGTTTAATTCAAGGAATGCTTCACATGCATGTTAGCGGTGATNTAAAAAAAAACAAGCATTCTCACCAAACCCTAAAAGACAGAAAACCGTTTGAGAAAATGTAGCGAAGTTTACTAACCTCAGGAACGTACTTGCGGATAGGCGCATGGTAGAGGTCCGCGGGGTCGCAGGAATGCCACTTTCGGAAGCGATCTTCAAAGTNCGTAGTGATGAAACAATTGAATCGTGCAGAAGAAGCTATTGAGGCCATAAAATCTTTTCGGGGACTTTGCTCTGTAAAAGCACAAGAACCTCTCGATAATGTTCTTCTTGATCTCTACAAGGTACAATGCTTCTTATTATTCTGCATAAATTTAATTTCTTCTATTTTTCTGAATTTTTTTTTATTTTGATATTTATAATGTAAATAAAGAAATGTGGAAGGGTTACTGAACAAATTGATCTACTCAACCACAAGTTGAAGATTATTGATGAGGGGGCTGCTTTTGGTGGGAAGATAATGAAAACTGCAAGGTCACGAGGGAAAAAATTCCATGTATCCGTTGAGCAAGAAAAATCCAGGTAGACTTATATTTTCTTAGGTATTTACATATCTAACACCAAAAGTTTCATTTTTTTCACTTATGAAATCTCTTCAGGCTGTTAGGGAATCTTGCCTGGGCTTACATGCAATGTGAAAATTACAAAGAAGCCGAACCGCTTTATCGGTTTGTTTGCATCTCAATTCTATGTTTGATAATTTTCTGATTGAGTGAAATCAAAAGGTTATTTTAAATGAAGTATTACTTAATAAGTTCTAAATAATGAGAATTTGTTTTACATTGATAAATGTTAATTNCGAACCGCTTTATCGGTTTGTTTGCATCTCAATTCTATGTTTGATAATTTTCTGATTGAGTGAAATCAAAAGTTTATTTTAAATGAAATATTACTTAATAAGTTCTAAATAATGAGAATTTGTTTTACATTGATAAATGTTTATGTGTTTTGGGTTGCAGGAAAGCTCTGGAAATAGAGAAAGATTACAATAAGATGTGCAACTTAGCTATCTGCTTGATGCAGACAGGAAGGCTTGCAGAAGCTAAAATTCTCATCTCAGAAGTAAGAAGACCTGCTGATTACTGTAATGGAGAATCGTATCAGAAATCCTTTGACAGAGCATGGGAAATGATGAATGAATCAGTGCAGCAGCAAAACTCCTCCAGTAATGAGAAAACCAACACAGATCATGGAGAAGCTTTCTTTTCACCTGCGTCTGTAAGAATGACTTCAAATTCCAAGCCTTTGATGACATCAGAGAGCGCTATTGAAAGGAGAGAAAGAGATAGTGGGATAGAAAATTTGGTGATCAGGCTTGACATCCAGATGCGCAGAGCAGAGAGAGAGGCATTTGTTTTCAACAGCAAGAAAGTTGCTCCGTTGACCTCAAAAGATCAAAACTTGAACAGCTCAAATCTTTCTACTGAAGGATTTCAGCAGGAAGAAGGAGAAGAGGGAGCTCAGATTTGTTTTGAAAGTCTTGATTTGAGCTTAGGCAAAACCAAGAAAAAGACTTGGGCGGATATTGTGGAGGATGACGAGCAATCAGCCTGTGAAAACGCTGAGATCGGCATTAGTTCGCTAAAATTCGCAGGAAGATCTTGGGTTGACGTGGCAGAGGAGGAAGATAATTCAGAAAAATTGAATTTTGAATTTGGAAGCAAGACACCTACTTCTTCCGGCAAGAAGCTTAACAGGAACAAGACTCAGAAGCGAACTCTGAACTCTAGTAATACGAAAAATCGAAGTAGCGGGTGCAAGGAACTGAGCGGGAGGTGGCGAGGAATGGCGAAGAATGACGAAGGGGAACGGAGATCATCATCTTCTGTGAAGAGTTGTGTTGATTCAGATTACTTCTCTGGGATGGGAGGAAGGTATGGCTATGTGAAGCAGTCAAATAGGCTTCAAGTTTTCCAGGAAATCACTCCACGTGATGCAAAAGCCTGAAAAGTTTGATGACAATATGATCAGTTTAACCTTGTTTTTTATTTTCAATTCAATGATTTTGGACTTTTTTGAAACGAGAAAGAGAGAGTGATCAATCCGTTTATGTATAAATTTACATACTTACCATGCAAATCTTTTGGATTTACATATCCAATCCAAACTTGGTGTTATAAATTTATGCATAAATTCTACAAATCTTGTCTTTTAAAATGTCAGTACAAGTGATATTTTGATGTAAAGTTAAACATTTGAAAACTTAGGTGTTTGATATATAAATATATATAAGGATTGTGTGGTCTGTATTTGAACATTGTTTTTCATAATAAAATTTACAATGCGCGTATGATTTTTTTTTTTTTTTCCTTTCATTAAATTCACAGTACGTGTGTGCTGAACCATTCCAAATGGAGAAAATTTATTTCCATTATTTTAACTAAGCGAGCTAATTTAAGCTGCGTATGGATGCTAGAAATTAATATATTAATTATTATAATTTCATCATGATAAATTTAAGTATCAATACAAAAATTAAAAAATTTTAATTTATATTCATTTCAAATTAAATCAAAGTTATTTAGTTTATTAAAAATTTAAAAATTGTTATTATGATACTTATACAAAATTTGTTTTTAAAATTATTATTATTATTATTTATAGAAAATAAAATTGTGTGTAATATGCAAAAAATTATTACGTCTGGAGTCTGGATGTAGAGATACGTCCGGAGTCTAACAAATCACCTTCATGTTGAGCTAACAGAAAAAAAACTCGTTTTATTGTGATCCGACCCGATAACACTGGGGAATATTCCTTCTGTGTTATTTTGTGTTATTCAGGTGTTATTATGGTGGTATTGATGTATTATTGTGTTATTATATCATCAGGAATATTATAAGAACACAATAATACATGAATATCCTCACAATAACACATGAATAATACGAAATAATACGGGGGAATATTCTTATGTGTTAAAACGAATTTTTAAAAAATTTTCTGTTTCCTCCACGTTGCGTGATTTCATTAGACTACTNGGGATAGAAAATTTGGTGATCAGGCTTGACATCCAGATGCGCAGAGCAGAGAGAGAGGCATTTGTTTTCAACTGCAAGAAAGTTGCTCCGTTGACCTCAAAAGATCAAAACTTGAACAGCTCAATCCTTTCTACTGAAGGATTTCAACAGGAAAAAGGAGAAGAGGGAGCTCAGATTTGTTTTGAAAGTCTTGATTTGAGCTTAGGCAAAACCAAGAAAAATACTTGGGCGGATATGGTGGAGGATGACGAGCAATCAGCCTGTGAAAACGCTGAGATCGGCATTAGTTCGCTAAAATTCGCAGGAAGATCTTGGGCTGACGTTGCAGAGGAGGAAGATAAGTCAGAAAAAATGAATTTTGAATTTGGAAGCAAGACACCTACTTCTTCCGGTAAAAAGCTTAACAGGAACGAGACTCAGAAGCGAACGCTGAACTCTAGTAATACGAAAAATCGAAGTAGCGGGTGCAAGGAACTGAGCGGGAGGTGGCGAGGAATGGCGAAGAATGACGAAGGGGAACGGAGATCATCATCTTCTGTGAAGAGTTGTGTGGATTCAGATTACTTCTCTGGGATGGGAGGAAGGTATGGCTATGTGAAGCAGCCTAATAGGCTTCAAGTTTTCCAGGAAATCACTCCACGAGATGCAAAAGCCTGAAAAGTTTGATGACAATATGATCAGTTTAACCTTGTTTTTCTTTTCAATTCAATGATTTTGGACTTTTTTGAAAGGAGGAACAGAGAGTGATTAATCCGTTTTATGTATAAATTTACATGCTTACCATGCATATCTTTTGGATTTACATATCTAAACTTGGTGTTATAAATTTATGCATAAATTTTACAAATCTTTTGTCTTTTAAAATGTCAGTACAAGTGATATTTTGATGTAAAGATAAGGATTTGAGCATTATAATGTAAAGATTAAAACTTAGGTGTTTGATATATAAATATATAAGGGTTGTGTGGTCTGAATGTAAACATTGTTTTTCATAATAAAATTCACAATGCGCGTATGCTGATTCAAATGCCTTGCTGATTTTTTTTTTTTTCCTTTCATTAAATTCACAATACGTGTGTGCTGAAGCATTCAAAATGGAGAAAATTTATTTCCATTATTTTAACTAAGCGAGCTAATTTAAGCTGCGTGTGGATGCTAGAGATTAATATATGAATTATTATAATTTCATCATAATAAATTTATTTATCAATTCAAAATTAAAATTTTTAGTTTACAATCATTTCAAATTAAATCAAAGTTATTTTGTTTATTAAAAATTTAAAATTTGTTATTTTGATACTTGCACAAAATTTGTTTTTAAAATTATTATTATTATTATTTATAAAAAAAAATTGTGTGTGGCATGCAAAAAAAATTATTACTTTTGGACGTAGAGATACGTCCGGAGTCAAATAAATCACCTTCACGTGGAGCTAACAGAAAAAAAAACTCGTTTTCTTGTGATCTGGCTCGATAATATAGGGGAATATTCCTCCCGTGTTATTATACGTTATTCAGGTGTTGTTGTGGTGGTATTGATGTATTATTGTGTTATTATATCGCCGAGAATATTACTAGAACACAATATACATGAATATCACCACAATAACATCTGAATAACCTGAAATAATACAGGGGAATATTCGCTCCCCTATGCTAAAACGAATTTTTTAAAATTTTTCTGTCACCTCCACGTAGTGTGATTTCATTGAACTCCATACGTAATATTTCTCCGTACACATAAAAAGAGAGCGAGGGCCTCTCTCTCTCTCTAGTGCTGATTAGGCATCTAATATTTTATTTATATTTAAACACCCACAGCATAAATACCGCATAATTCTTATGTATAAACAAATATGACGCGCAAACTTTCATAATATTAAATTAAAAAAAATTACTAACTATTTAAAAATGAAATATATCTTATCATCGATATTTTTATGATGCCAATATGAAATAAATGTAAACATCAAAGTTTATATGTTACGTGTGATACATATAGTATAATTATGTGGTGTGCATGTAAATTATTATTAATAAAATAAATTCCAACTTCAATTGAGATATTTTCTTGGCCAATCATCTTTCTGCCAAACTAATTTGACTGCGATATTCATAGTGGACAAATTTAGTATTAATTATAAAATCAAGTTATTTTTGACCAGTATACGTTAAATTGACTATTAAATTTTAACCAAACTATTAAATAAATGATTTAAATAAAAATTTAAATTATTTTTTTCCTTGTCATTTCTTAGAGTGATATGACAAATAAAAGCGGCCTAATAATAATAAAGAAATTGAAATGCTTAGCCCGTTAATCGATATGCCATTAATTATTGGTCCGCGTCGTTCAGTCTGGGCCATAATATAAACAAAGGAGCATTTACATACATACCACCTAATTTTTATGAATTTTCATATCCCTAACATCTCAAATTTATTTTCTTAAATCTATACCGCCCAATCGTTAGTGTCACATAAAAATACATTATTTTATTGTATAAAAAATGATATACATCTATTCATATTTAAATAAAAATTAAAGTGTATGAAAATAGCATGCACATATCTCTAGATAATCTGAATTGGTTATTCCTAGCTGACTTTTTTTCTGAATACAAGAAGACTCCAGACGTAGGTCCACGTGCGGCGTAGGGTATTCTTGAGTTATTTTCAGGTTATTTCTGTGATATTTTCAATAATAACGAAATAACCCAGAAATAACCCGCAGTCTTTATTTTTTGATTATTTTGAAATTATTGAAAAAAACCCAAAAATAATCTGAAAACAACTCGGGAATAACCTGGGCTGCACGTAGATGTACGTCAGGTGTCCTGACAGAACATGCGCGCCAACAGATGACTCATACAAAAAACTATTCCCCCGCTAGAGGACTCAGAAGAAGGACCACCTGAAAGAGAACATTTTAGCGAAACACAACAATACAAAAAAACAAAAATATCTAGTACAACATTTTATAAGCAAATATAATATTATAATTTACTTTTTAACCATCATTTATCTAGAAATAGGATGATCATTTCATGTAAAAGGGGTTATTTTTTGTTTAACCCTCACTTGTAAGTTTTCATTCTATGAAATGAAATGAATGCACGAGCCACGGAACACCCAATTTTACGAAATTGAAATACTATTTATAAAGTGTTAGATATGTAAATGCGTGAATGTAAATTTTCTAAATAAAAATTATAAAAGATTTATTCAAATAAAATTTATAGTTATTCGAACAAAGTCAAAGTTATACACCGCCGAATCACATGTTTTTTTCTCCTTCAAACCAATAAAAAAACAGCCGCTTCCATTATTAAAATATTTTTTTCCTGTTAAATGTGCACATGCGAATTAAGCAAATCTGACCGTTATTTAAATCGACCATCCAAGTTATCATATGTTTGAAAAAATATATATATTCATCAATTGAAAACTTTGTTATTTGCAAAGTAAATTAAGAATAAATCCTGCATCACAAAGGCTGGGGGATAACTCGGTCGGATGAGGATGGGGTCATTTATTATACGCTCGAGGAACTCGTGAAGTTCATGCAAAGGATCGTCTAAATTTGATTGACGCTCTGGAATTTAATCCAACATGTTGGCAGTGTATCCGTTGAAGCCGTTAAACCGACAACGATGAGTTGTTCTTGACCCCAGAACAAAATTTAATTTTGGTTTTATGGTTATGTAGGAAACTTTTTTGTGGATATGTGTGTTAAGGTGCTTCAATCCAATCTTTTTGGATGCACAATTTGACCTATCACGCAGGGATTACCTTACATAATTTCTCCATATTTATTTTAATTTTTTTTTTTTAGTTTTATGTTACTCTATTTATTTTCGGTCCATCATCTTCTCTGAATCATTTAGATGGTTCAGGTTGGTGACTCAAAATTTAAAAAGAACCGAAAACACTAGCCCCATAAGCTGAAACTTGCTAATTGAGGCAAACTTAATGAAGCAGAATAAAAACATATAGCTGAAAAACTAGATTGACCATGAAATTCCAGACTGACGACAAAAGATGGCAAAAGCTATAACAAATACTTTGGAGTTGGGAAGTATTAGTGCAGGAATGACTTTATAGCGAGTGAAGATAACACACAACTCCCAACAGAAGGGTAGCTAGAGACCGAAGCGAAATCGGTCCTTGTAGAAGAGGTGGTCGGTGCCATAGAAGAAGGTGGCCTGGTTGTTCTCCCAAGGGATCCAAAGCCCAATCATGGGATCGAAAACACATGTATGCTGCAGTTGATTCATGTCCCTCGTAGTCGTCCAAATTTGTCATTTGATACGTCCAATCAAAAGTCTTTAGAGAATATTTTTGACTCATCAAGCATAGTGCAAAAAAAGGAAGCACAGAGAAATATGAGAAGTGAGAAGAAAAAATGGCACAGTAAAGTGTAACATCATCAACTCCACACCCTTTATACATAGAGATATATAAGAAGTTGAACTACCACACATGTGTAAAAACGAAATTCTATAGTAATTTTGAAAACCCGCATACATAAGGATCACAACACTACAGAAAAAGAGCTAGAGAAATAAATATTTTTTTGAAACAAATATTGCAAATAGAGTTATCAACAAAAGGTCATCATTTGCGAACAACTTGTGTTCGACTCGTTAAGTAGCTTGTGTTCGAGTTATTTGTTAAGGAAGCAAATCAAACGCAAACAATTTTTTTTAGCTCCACTTATTATCGAACCGAACATAAACAAAGATTTGTTCATTCGTGTTCGGCTTATCCTGGCTAAATATTATCAACAAATTAAATAATTAAATTATAATATTATATATATTTTTAATATTAATTTATTCATACCGTATTTTGAAAAATACACATAAGAGATTTGAGTAGTATTAAAGGAGAAAGGACGGGGAAAATAGGAAGCATCCATGCAAAGACAGAGCAGAGCCCTACATGATCGGAGCAGAAAATGAGAAATTAGGAGGCGGCCATGGTTTTCAACGGGAAAAGAGAGAGATGAAGCGAAACACCATAAGAACGAAAAAAAAAAAAACATTAAAAATTTCGTCCGATATTTGTTAAATGATAATTTGGATACTAAATTAATATATATATATATATTTTAAAATTATTAAATTAAAATGATTTAAAAAATAAAAAAAATAAAATATATTTTTACAGTTCTCTCGAAGTTAATCATACGTGTGTGGACATTCCACAATAGACCAATCGGCAGCCCGTTGGCCCCATCTGCCAGCGTCTCAATAAATCCGGGCCATAGTGGTTTGACACAGCCTCGCGCGTCAATCGCCCACTACTTCTCCTCATCTCCTTCGCACCTCTTTCATTCTTTTCTAATCGCATATCTGTTTGTTTTCTTCCTTCTTCGCCGCCGCCGCCGCCGCCGCAACTGCTTTTCAACTTAGGCGCCTTCTTCCCACAGAGATTGGTTTTCCAGGTACGATATATCCTGATTTGAGCTTGGTTTGGTGTCAGCTGCTCTTTTACAGTATTTTGCTGTTTTTTTAATCATTCATTTTCGTTTCGGGGTAGCTGTGGAGAACAGGATTCTTTATTGCGAGTTTTATTCCTGGATTTGTGTTGCACTTTTTGTGGGTAATTTGCTTTCAGAATGCGTGTTCTTGGAAATTTTGATTATTTAATATGCAGCTCTAATATCTTTAAGCTTTCCTGTTAAATTTTTTTTTTTTGGAATATTAGGTTAGGTTTCATGGTTCGTAGAAGTAATGAAAAACCATTTAAATTAATGTTAAAGGGTTTCCTTCAGCGTCGGGCCTGGTTGGATGGACCGTTCCTACTTCTTTCTTTGGCTTCAAGTGTTAGGGACTGTTTTGGAAGTAAAGTGTTTTGCATAGAAGAAGATGAAATAGGTCTGGAAGCATATTCGTTTATTGGTAAAGTAACACTTTCTAACTCTGTTAAGGTTTTGATGAGTAGCAGACACTGGAAGCAGGTGCAGCGTGGCCATGCTGATAGGTGGAGGTTACCGGTGGATCTAGGGCTAATCTCCTTATTAATCATTGGATATGAAAAATATGGTTAAGAGTTATGAGCTTTGTGATTCAATGATGAAATTTGGTGAGGAAGGTAGAAGTTAGAAAAGTAGATGTTTATTAGCTGTTCTGGAGTAGTTAGAAACTTTGTGCAGGTTTTCAAACTAATAAGTCGGAGAGTTTCTTATGAAAAAAAGTATAGATAGGTCAAATGAACAAATAGGGAAAGTGCAAGAATCAGAAATATAAAATATCAGCTTCGGTTTGATTGTAGAAAGGCTATCTATTGAGAAGAAATAGATCACTGTAACTCTTTTTGCGGCGTCGGAATTATACTTTGTTAAGTTTCTGCATCAAGATACTGGGAGTAAATATTACTGGAACAACCTAAATATGGCATAGAGCAAGTGAGGAAGCACCAAGTTTTCCTGTTGAAGGAATAAAGCAGTTTCAAAGGAAGTGAAATAAGCTCATTCAAATATAAAAAAGTTTGGTTTCACTGTGTGATTATGAAATCATTTTAGGAAGATTCAGTTACATACCACTCAATTCTTATGTATTTACATAATTAACACCTAAATTTCAATTTTTACTGGCATACCACCTTACCTATGCATGAAAGTATTTCACTTTTGTTAAAATCGTAATATGTTTGATGTGATATCAAAGACTTGCAGGATATAAATGTAAAAAGTAAGGTTTAGGTATTGAATATGTTAATCAATAGTAAAGTTTATGTACGTACACTTTTTCCTTTCATAAAAAGAGTATGGATAATGTACATTTTATGGTCATTGTTGAGAAAGCAGACTTAACAAGAAGGAGCTTGGTACTATGGATATTTGTAAGGATATGATAGTCAAAGGGTTTTCCTCCTGTATAAGATGTGATGCAGATGGTGTTAAAAAGATAAGGGAAATTTACATAATATCACACATATTTTATGGATTGACATGTCAAATAACTAAAGTTTGATATTTTCATTTATAACACCTTGGTGCTATAAGCTGATGCATAAAAGGGTGCGTTTGACTTTTAAAAAGTTATTAAAGAGGTATTTTTGATTTTATGGTAAGGATTTGAGTGTTATGAATGTAAATATTAATGTTTAGATGTTAGATATGTAAATACATAAGAATTGAGTTGTATGCATGTAAATGCCCCAAATAGAAAAGAACGAGCCATGCAAAAATGATTAATATATCTTTATCCCTTACTTCATGTTAAATGCGTGGCATAAACTTAATATTGATGATGAGATTAAAATTGTCCAATGTGTTGTTTGCTGGTGATGTTGGATGTTTCATGTATACTCTTGTATGTTATAGGCCATATATAGCTCATTTAACTAATGTGACTGAATTTAATAGACAAATAGGTTTTAGTAGGATGATTTACGAGAGGATTATAAGATGATTTTAATAGAAATTTTTGCCACATAACGTAGAAAATTAGATTTGCATTCATTAACATAGAATTATAAATAATTTAAAGTTGAATTGAACTTGATATGATATAACTTGGTTTATTTTGTTCATAATGTTGAGCAGAAATTTTTTGACTGTATAGAAATTGATCATCTTTAAGGAGTGGTGGTGATATGAAAAGGCATAAAAATTTATTAGGGAAAAAAGAATGTGCTTTTAAACAATTAAAAAAAACCATAATTACCAAAAATCAAGAACTTTGGATAAAATTAAACAATTTGAATTCTCTCTCTGTTTTTTTAATAAGTTAATGTTAGATTTGTACTTCAGTATGGACATTACTTGTTTGCTACAAGCTTTCTTTGCTTCTCAAATGTTAAATTTAAACAGTTTTTTTTCTCTTAAGGATGAGGATTTGACTCCTTAATTAATCTAACCTAAGTTTTGCCATTTGATGTTCTTCAATTCAGAGCGTAGATAGCTTATTGAGGCCAAGGATCTTTTCGTCACACACAGAAAAAAACAATTTTCTTATTTTGTCTAAAATGCTTCAATAGTATAGTATTCTTTGTGGGGCAAATGGCACATACTTAAAAACAGTAATGGATTTATCATTGATTCCATTTATAAGATGCCAAAACTCATTGTCTTTCAAATCATATTCTTATTTAAAAAGTTTTACACTTATTCAAAGTACGTCTGGCTTATGTTTTTCTAAATGTTCTAATTTAATTTTGCAGGGGTTTTAAGCACATAAGCTATAATTGTTTATTCAGCTACAGAAATGGGTTGTTGTTTGTCTTTTCCTCGAAGAAAAGGTACATTGGACCAAGAGACTTTCCGGCTCAATGAAGGTGAACATGTTATGTCCATATGTAGTGCAATGGCGTCTTCTTCAAATCAGCTGTGATATTTTGACTTTTTTTTTGTTTTTTTATTTGGTGTGTTTTGGCATTATCTGTAATATTTAGGTGGTTCAGTTTGGAATTATGGGTGTTGCAGCGGTTATTAAATTTGCATTACTGCATGCTTTAACGAGATTTTGAAAGTTTAAACGGTGCTTGCATTCACTATCAGCTGCCTTTGGAGATTTTAAACTAAACTTGGAATTTTTTTTGGTGAAATTAATTTAAACTTGAATTGATATTGATCCGAGCTATACTTATTTATCTAAGGCGTCAAATTCTTAACTTTTGGCTTGAATAATTTTATTTTTATTTTTTAAGTTTTCAGTTTGTGAATGCAAGTTGTGTGTGTGTTTTATTCAAGTTCGGTACAATTATGACACTATGATTCTAGGGAAGCCTTTTCCTTGTGCTGGTGTAAGACCTGATTTTTTACTTCGATACATTCATTCATTGTTCTATTTTATCTACATTATTTTGTTATTAATATATCTAATATTCTTGATTCGTATCCAAAGAAATGCCAAAGATTTAGTTTGCGAAATCATTTCAATTTGTTATGTGGTTTTATTTATTTATTTTATTTTATTGAAGTTCTTGAATACTTTTATAATTTCATCATGGATTATTCTTAAATTCGAATTTTTTCAGTTTTCATTTAAAGAAATTCAGTTGTTTGATTTTTTGGTATTTTGTACTTTGCGAATCTTCAAAAATTTATTTTTTTATTTGAAAGCTTGCTACTAATCCTTTTTTTTTTTTTTCCTTTTTTGCGTTAGAAAATCCTAATCCTAATTAGTTCTACATCATATGTTCTTCTAGGTTTTTTTCCATGGTGAAATAATGTTTTGATTTTGTTTTATAATTTTCAGTTGCGGGAAATGTAAAATTATTCTCTTATGAGGAATTAAGATTAGCCACCGGGGACTTTAGCCCAGGCAACAAAGTTGGAAAGGGAGGCTTTGGATTNAAGATTAGCCACCGGGGACTTTAGCCCAGGCAACAAAGTTGGAAAGGGAGGCTTTGGATCTGTGTATAAGGTAACAAATTTGTGTCATACAATTACCACAATCAAAGTTTCAAGCCAGTACTTTTATTTGATTTTTGATTGGTTGTTGTAGGGAAAGCTTTCGAATGGGACTAATGTTGCTGTGAAGGTGCTCTCCCGTGAGTCAACTCAAGGAGCAAAGGAGTTCTTATCAGAGATCGCCGCAATCTCAGATATAGTGCATGAAAACCTTGTCAAGTTGCACGGGGTCTGCATGGAAGGAGATTACAGACTACTCGTCTACAATTATCTCGAGAACAATAGTCTCGCTCAAACTCTTCTTGGTAATTTAAAAATGAGCAAATTATCAAAATAGACCCTTAACTATTTACATTAAATCATTTTATTCTTAGAGTCTGTACAACTACAAGAACAACAACAAGCCTTTATCCCACTAAGTGTGTTCGGCTACAGGAATCATTTTTCTCCATTGCATCATATTTTCATTTAACTATAATAAATTAGAATCAATTTTTTTACAACA
The DNA here is from genome assembly GCA_002079205.1 of Phalaenopsis hybrid cultivar. Taxonomy (NCBI): domain Eukaryota; kingdom Viridiplantae; phylum Streptophyta; class Magnoliopsida; order Asparagales; family Orchidaceae; genus Phalaenopsis; species Phalaenopsis hybrid cultivar. The sequence continues at coordinate 67,292 of JXCR01145415.1, read as the reverse complement.
TGTCCATGTTTATTTAGTTCTGCCTCTACAATTCTTAACATAAGTCAAATCTAAACTATCTACTCTTATAAGTTATAACAGGTTCATTAAATGGTCGGCATTTAATGTGACCAACCATCTAAGGCACTCTCTTTAATCTTGTCCGCCACTAGATCTACCCCAACCCTTTCACGAATATGTTCGTTTCACATTTTGTCTCTTAAGTGTAGACCCACTCATCTNATCAACGATTTGTTTGATTGATTTTTGTTTCAGATAAGCTTCGTAATCAAATCTCTTTATTTTGAGTTGTATATTTATATCAAGCATGATCAAGAAGTGATGTTAGAGGAATTGAAGTCATGAGGAGACGATCATTGTTTGAATTTGTGAGACAAATTTTATTGGGTTTGGATTGAAAAGTTCATGTTGCGACATGTTGGTCATGCAAATCTCTGTCTTTTTAGGCTGTTCATTATGTGTGTGTGTGTGTGTGTGTGTGTGTGTGTGTGTGTGTGTGTCATGATAGATGATGGGAAATGTGGGCACATGAACTCAAGTTCCGTGAGAATGGAATATATCTAACCAAGTTGGACGAGAGTTATCACAACAATCTAATATTTAGTGCTCATGTAACAAAGCAATTTAAACTTTGAAAGTAGCACTTTCCTAAGATGTAAATAGTGGATGCATTTTTAGAATTTTATATGCATCAATAGTTGGCAATTTTATGTCTGGTATGATTTGTAATAGGTTAGAACATAACTTATGTCGTAGAAGTATGAGTAGATACATGATTATTCTAGAAAAATAACAATAGGAGGTTGCCC
>JXCR01145415.1:39500-64676 GCA_002079205.1 Phalaenopsis hybrid cultivar | reverse complement strand
TGTGTGTGTGTGTGTGTGTGTGTGTGTGTGTGTGTGTGTGTGTCATGATAGATGATGGGAAATGTGGGCACATGAACTCAAGTTCCGTGAGAATGGAATATATCTAACCAAGTTGGACGAGAGTTATCACAACAATCTAATATTTAGTGCTCATGTAACAAAGCAATTTAAACTTTGAAAGTAGCACTTTCCTAAGATGTAAATAGTGGATGCATTTTTAGAATTTTATATGCATCAATAGTTGGCAATTTTATGTCTGGTATGATTTGTAATAGGTTAGAACATAACTTATGTCGTAGAAGTATGAGTAGATACATGATTATTCTAGAAAAATAACAATAGGAGGTTGCCCAATATTATTGTGATATATGGGAGATCATTTTGATATGACACTTTAATTTTGAAAAAGTACATGTAAGTTGTGACGTGTTTTATTATCATTGATTTTCTAGCCTAATGGTTGGCTAAGCATGAAGGTACCTCGGGGGTTGGTTCGTGTCAAAACACATAAAATTTGTGTGTGCATTTATTTTTTAATTTCATGCACCTGCGATTTTGTTCATTTTAAACTATATTTTCTCTATGAAATCACTCATTATTTTAATTTTACAAAAAATTAAATCAATATATATATATATATATTGGCATCTACTTTTTTGATGCAACATACGTAGAACCTCCTCGTTGGGTAACACGGTGCTATAGTTTAGTTTTACATAGTTATAGATGTACTCCGAGTTGATCGTGGTCAAACGTGCACTGCCACTGGTATCTTCCGCGATGAAGTTCATTCCTATGGCACGGGACTGTATCTAGCTAACACAGATATTCCCATAACATATTGTTAACTAAATTGCTTTATATGTGTTCGTGCCTTAAGGTTAAGGTCTGGACAGACGAATTTCAAGATTAAAACCGTCGTGCTTTGCAACACGTGTAAGGTTGACCTTCTTGAGCTCTTTCGAGACACATTCGCGACCATTACAGAGGTCCTAAGATCATAACTGCTCATATCTGAGTGGGTTCCCATGAGGTTTGAAACCCCTTTGACGAACTTTTCTAGAAGTCAAAATTTTCTGTGGTATGGCGTGACCATGCTTGATTCTGGTGTGGCCATGCCTAACCAGTGGCATGACCACGCCAAAGCCTCCTCGAAGCACTCCAGGTCCCTCAGCCTGCATGACAACACCTGAGGACAACGTGAACACACCGACCAGACAGAGTGCCTGGTGTAATTACCCCGGGCTTCGGGCGTAGCCACGCCAGACCCTGATCCGCGACACTTTGAACAACAACATGGCCATGCCCGAACCTGTTTAGCGATTTTTGACCTCCGTACCCTAGTTTCCTGCCGGTTATGCAGCCATGACCTGTAATCCTCCTACTTTTGCTTGGTTCTCCTCCCTAAAATGACATACTAAACATTTTTGTGACCATGCTAAACGAGGAAGGTGAAGGTGGTTTAGATCTTTCGAGATGCCTTTTAAGGAGATTTAACCAGGGGAAAAAGCCTCGTTTCATTTGGATCAACAACCATTGGAATTGGGGAGGAGAGCAAGAGAAAGGGAGCTTGGGAGGAGCTTTCTTGTAGGATTTCTTTTTCTTCGACAAAGAGAAGGTGAGGGAAAACATTTTCATTCATCGTCTTCATCTCGTCCTCCATTTTTGCGGTCATCTCCTTCCTCTCTAGCGACTTTCTTAGCGACTCTCCAGCTAGGAGAGCTTCTTCCTGACTATGGAGAAGGAAGAGTCCAACGTTCTTGCATCTTCAGTGAGACAGACTGCCTCATCAATTTGGAGAAGAAATCTGATTGCCTCATCACTCTCCGTCGAGGAAAGCTTCTTCCTACAAAAGAAATGCTTCGATCAACCGTCCTGTAGGCGAAATCCCTTGATCCCTTGCTTTTTTCCGTTCTAGAGCCTTCTAGGTCTGGTTGTCAGAGGATTAAGGACTACGGTTTTGTGCTTAGAGGAGATCTATATGTTAAGGGCATTTTGTGGACTCTCCCATACGAATCCGGGCATTTTTCCTAAAGCCCTTGCACTAAAATCACATAAAAGACGAGGTTGAGTCAACCTCGTCGTTTGCTTTGGCGATTTCACTTGGATGGACACGTGAAATCAAATGGTAGAGCGGACGACGACATCCCTTTAGTCGTTATTCGTTTGATCACGGAGGGTTCTCCTCGTGAGAAAACCCTTCGCTTTACGTCGGGCAACAGGTGGCAATGTCACGTTGCTTCACACGATATGAAACTGACACCTCCTATGTCAATTCAACCCTAGATCCCATGTGTGATTGATAAAGCGAGTTTGACGTCTCATCGAGTATTTTGGGTTGCATGATTATTTATGACATCACTGCATTTGTATGCTTGTCTGCGTGGTCACTTTGATTTGATCGATTGCACAGGCACGATCGACCGACCATTGTGGGCTCAATTGGCTGCACCGGCCCAATCACCCGATCTCTTGGGTTTGATTGAGGGCACCGGTTCGATCACCCGCTTTGGGTTTGATTGGCCACGCTGTCACAATCGACCCATTTCCTGTGCTTGATCGATCGCTTTGGCCTGATTGTCTGATCTCTTCGATTTGATCGACTACACCGGTTCAATCACCCACTTTAGGTCCAATCAGTCGTCCCGACCTGATTGACCCATTTTCCAGTCTCGATCGGCCGCCCCAACCCATTTACCCGATCTCTTTGGTTTGATTGACCGCACTGGTTTGATCAACCACTTTGGGTTAGATCGGCTGTCTCAACCTGATCGATCCATTTCTTGGGGTTGATTGCTCAATCTCTTAGGTTTGATCAACAACACTGGTTTGATCACCTACTCTGCGTCTGATCGGCTATCCCTACTTAATCGATCCTTTTCTCGGGCTCGATCGACCGCCCCTGCCTGATCGACGAATCTCTTAGATTTGATCAACCACATTAGTTTGATCACCCGTTTTGGTCCAATTGGTCGTCCCATCTGGATTGACCCATTTTCAGGGCGCGATTGCCTGCCCCAGCCTGATTGCCTGATATTTTTGGGTTTGATCATCCGCTCTGGTTCGATCACCTGCTTTGGGTAGATCGACAGTCCCGGGTTAATCACCCACTATTTTGGGTCTGATCGATTGTCGTAGATCGATCGTCTAATCCTGTTCAACCGGCTGTCACAACCTGATCGACCAATCACATGCATGCCTTATGCTTTTGTATCATATCATATTGCATGTTTATTTGGATGAGCAGGAAATTTTTATTTTGACTAGATGTCTACGATATTCCATCGTATGTAAAACATGTTTGCTTCATATGCTTTTCTTGCGGCATTTTTGGATACCTCATGATGATAGGACAATCACTGGTTCTGGGCCCTGATTTGCAGCCTCTGATCCTCATGACGATGGGTGGGGTTTGTACCATGTTGGTTCTCGTATCGAGGGTGGACGTCCGGTTGTGTACTTTGTCCGGGCTACTTTCTGTTGTCTTGTGATGGTTGTTTTTGATGTCTCTATTCGACGAGTTTCGGGGCATTCTCATATGTGGCGATATACTTGCTGGTCATCTCTAACAGCTCGAACTAGCTTTGTAGCTCCGTGAGTTAAAGATCGAAAAATAATCTTTTTGTCCTCCCTCCCTATGTCAGTGCAGCTCGGGACATGTTGGGTTTAGATCCTTGACATCCGTTGTTTCGCTTTGGAAACGTGCGATAAATGACTGCTAGCTCTTTTCGGCTCCCAGCTTCATTTGCCATGGAGATTGGGCGTTCTTCTTAGGCCTCATGGCACTTACAAATTGCGATAGAAAAAAGTCTCCTGAACTTCACAAAACAAGTGATTACCCCCACAGGCAAACCGTCGAACCACCTTGATGCAGGTGATCTCAACGTTGTGAAGAATAACTTACACTTGAAGGCATCATAATTTTTCAACTGGCTTATGAAAGATTCGAATGACGTGAGGTGGTTTTTGGGATCCGATCGTTCTTTATATGATAAGACAGACAACTTGAACTACTTCGGGGATTCAGCTCCGGAGACTTGTAGAGCGAAAGCATTCTCTGGCTGCCTCGGTCTGCGCTGGTCAGTTGCTCTCCTCCACAGGGGCAAATCTGGCACTGTCTTGATACAATCTGTCGTCAGGCTTCTCCTATAGGTGGATCACTCTTCCGCGCTATTGTTTGTTGGTGATTCTCCTCGAGAGGGGCTAGGTGCTCCTTGTTGGTCGGTTCTCCTCCCGGGACTTAGATTACCATTAAAGCAGTCATGACTTTAAGCACCTCTGAAAATTGTTCTGATACCTGATTGGTGATCTGAGTTGTCAAGTATTGCATGCCTTGTTGAACAAATTCTTTCATGAACTCTCTAAAGCATGCTGCTTCCACAACGTTCCTTTGACTGGATTCTCTCAGTTGTTATTGTTGGGCTTCTCTTCTTGTTGATGACATGTTGCCAAACTCACCGCACCTTAAACAACATTGAATCCGAAAGTGTCTGGAAAACACGCCCAAGGTATAGTGTTAGAGAGAGAGAGAGAGAGAGAGAGAGAGAGTATAGAACAACAAGTAGTGCACAACCTTTATCATGAGTCCAGATTTTTATTAAAATACATATCAATCCCTTCATTACTAGCCATTTATAAAGAATTTTTGGTAATTACAAAAATTATCCACATATAATATCACTGGAGGACTGATTTAGTCGATATAAAGCTCGCCGGTCGTTCGCTGTGCTTTGAGTCTGTCGACAGTCGATCCAAAAAGAATGTTTCTTGTCAGTTGTCCTGAGAGTCGATCTCCACCATGAGAGAAGTTCCTTGGTATGTTCCTCCGATGGCCAAAATCATCTCTCTCTTTCGTTAATATCCAACCAAAATGATCGTCAAAAACCTCGTTTGATCGTCCGTATCTACCATCCAAGCTGTTCATCTGTCTCCAGATTCGTGCTGACATATTTTTCATATACATTACATATCTACCATTTATTAAAGGGGCATTTACATAAATATGACACAATTCTTATATATTTACATATCTAACATTTTTAGAAGGGCCATTTACATAAATACCACACAATTCTTATGTGTTGAACGCCTAAACTTTCATAATTAAATGCATCGTCACATTAAAAATATCATATTTGCTGACTTCTTAAAAGTGTATCTTTTTATGCATAGATTTATGACATCAAGATGGCATAATTATAAATATCAAACATTAGCTGTTGGGTAAGTAAATAGATAGTAATAGTGGGGTACGTATGCAGATTTCTCACTAAACTTATGGACTTCTATTGATGAGCCATATAATATAACTAGAGGAATTTATATACATAAGTAACATAACACTTTATTCATCGAAATTTACATATTTAACACATAGAAAGTTTTAACTGCATCACCTGCTACTTACCGTTTTGGATCTTGATTTATCTTTGAGAGTATACTACGTAGGATGGAACATAGAGCTATTAATGTCTAATTTTGAACTGAATTGGGGCCAGCTCGAAATCGATTTGAGTAAATTTAGTGTGGCTCCAACTAGACTCGTTGCTTGTCATAATCAATTTCGTGCCGGCTCGGCTAGCTCGATCTGGCCCTAAAAGGAGGTGGCTCAAATTGAGCTAGTTGGACCAGTTTCAGCTCGGCATCGGCTCAATCATGTTCAAAATTGAAAATAACTGACTCAAATTGAGCTATTTGAATATATTCTAGCTCGAAATTGGCTTGAAATTGGCTCGTAATTTGTTATATTCAATTTTACTAAACATTTTATATATATATAAAATTTTTATAAATAATAATACTACAAACTGATCTTGAGTTAGTTTGAATCGAATCATGTATGAATTGAAATCAGCTCAAAAAATTGATTCAAAGTGTCTGCTAATTTATTTGGATCCGAGCTAAATTACAAATTGATTTTCCTGCAATTACTAAACTTAGCTTTATTAATCATTATATTGAATTCGTGTGAAGGGACAGGAAAAAGGTTAAATGAAGAGGGTGATATTTTTAAAATTGCCTAAAGAATTAACTTTTAAATGTTAAATATAAAAATTATAGTAAATAAAGTGTTATGCATATAAATAGGGGTGTTGCAAAAGCTCGTCGTTCACAAACAACTCGTGTTTGACTCGTTAAGTAGCTTGTGTTCAATTCGTTCGATAAATAAGCAAGCCGGACACGGAAATATTTTTTGAACTCGATTTATAAATGACTCAAATACGAACAAATTTTAGTTCGATCACGTTTGACTCTTTTTAGCTCGAATTAATTAAATAATATATAAAAGTTAATCAAAAGATACCAAATTTTTTTTTAATATAAAAATGTAAAAAATAAAAATTAGATATTAGATATGTAAATACATAAGAATTGGGTGGTATATTGCTAAATGCCCGTTTTTCAAAAATCCCACCGCTGGACTTTTGAGGTTAAAGATGTAAATAAAAAAGAAATGTGTAATATATATGTAAATGCCTCATTTTCCAAAATTCGGCCCGGCCCAACTTCTCTCCACTTTTTATAATTTTTGTCCCACACCATCCGATTGGGAAATGCTCCATCGTTATCATTTATAAAAGCAAAAAAAGAGCGAGTGGACTTTTAATTTTCAGTTAAATATAAAATGTTTAAATAAAAAAAAAATTAATTTTTGAAATTTTAGATTAAGCTAAAATTTGAGTTGAATATGAGTTTAATTTGAACAAATAAGTTTGAATCGAGTCAGATGAACAAGTCGAATGAACAAATGTTTATCTTGCACAAGAGCGAATATAAACAAGTCATGAGGCTGCTCGAGTTTGGCTTGTTTACACCCCCAACATATAGACTCCACATTTTATAATTTGTAAATCTATTTTTAAATGTTGATTAAACTTACATTTATTTAATATTTTGTAGATGTTATCTTTGTTAGCATAAATGAATTAAATAACATGTTAAGCAATGTCCCGCATAATTTCTATCATTGTCATGGGTTCAATTGCAAATAACAGCTTCCAATTTTATTACATGGCTTTGAATAAACAAAGTAAAACTGGGCAAACTAGAACTCGTTTCTTATCCGTTTAAAGAATAAAATCATTTCAAACATCTCTCTCGGTTTCTTCTTCTTTGATTATTCGCATTTCTCAACGACTGCAACGCGCTTCGCCGAAACGGAAATCTCTCGAAGAAACTAAATTAGGGTTTTGTCTCCGAATCGGTCTAGGAAGGAGAGGCAAAAGGTAAATCAGGAAAATTAGCTCCGAGCCTGTTACTTGAAGGTATTGCTTGCGTGATTTTGCTGCGGAGCTGTTGATTTTTTGTTCCGGATCGTTGCTGGACGCAGAAGGGAAAGGTCTTGCGGATCCGGACGCTATTCTCATTTGGAATCCCTGTCTCGGTTTGATTACAGAACGTTGTTCTTCGAAGGTGAATATTCGATCCTGATTGCTTTGAATTTGTATTTGGAGTCGTAAGCGGTGTTGGTTTTCTATTTGGGATGGTGATAGAGGCTCCGTTGTTCTTTTTTTCATCTGTGATCCTCCCCGCTGAAAGTGTTTATTTTTTAATGAGAGTTGAATTTCAGTCATGCATTGGATTTTGCATAGAAAATCGCAGGATTAAGTATTGTTTTTCGTGTAATTAATTTTTTGCATTAATTTTACCTGGTCCTTTCCAACAAATGTGTTAACATGCCAGAGACATCCGGCGTATGGGTATTATTGTTTGAATTATTTTGTTTGGGTAGCAAACAAAGCCTAATCTTTTGTTTCCATTTGCATAGACAGATGTAAGTTTTTCAGGCATATTAGTGGGATTTTTTTTTTTTTTTGGATATTTAAACTTCAATGATCTCTGCAACTAATGATAATGTACCAAAATGAGCTAGAAGCAAGGAGATTTGACCGACACAAAACTATATTGATCACTTAGAATGTTGATATATAAGAATAATTACTAATCCCCAAAACATACATGCTAGGTCTGCAAAACTTTTTATCAGTTTTGTAGAAGCAAATTATGCGAAAACACTTAGCTTACACATGGGTTGGCTTATGGTATGATTTGGATCCCTATAGCTCTTATTAAGCAACTTGCTAAACATAAGGGAAGCTTGCATTTGCAAAAGAATGACTTGTACATGATTTCATATACCATAAAAAATTCTAATGACGGGGAAGGAGGATAGGTTAGGGAGAGTTAGTATAAAAGAGAATTTGGTTAGATGTGAAGGAGAAATTATAATTATCGTTAGCCTTTTCACAACCATTTGGAGTGCGATTTATGAAGTCTTCTTACAATAGCATGGATTTACGACCTGACTACTATTTAGTGGTTGCGGACAACCCAAATAGTTTACTAGTAGATGCAATGTTCTAAATCTTATAATACATAATCATGATTTCCTACCTTCATAAGCTTAGAGTTGAGGTTGGGTTTTGATGCCAAAAGGTTTAGTGAGGAGAGAGGACTATAGAGGCAAACATGAAAAAATGGAGGCAGTGAAATATCAGTGATGAATGTATGAAATTAAAGAAGACAACCTTTTTAATCAAAAAAACTTTGATGGAAGAGCTTTAAAGTTTGCTGAATATGAATAAGACAGAATAAGGTACTAATTATGATAAAGGGCATAATCTCATTTGTCATGCCGTAGTGGAAGATTTATCAAATCTTGCCTAAAGTATGTTGAATTCTTGTGCTTTTTGCCGTGGGTATTGGCATCATGATTAAGAGGCATGTGATTAACACGTCAAGCTTAATCTTTTTATGTTTTTGCACAATGTGATTGTGTGGGCATCTGTGTGTTGCCATTCAATGAAATGCTTACTCTATAATACAAGCAGAGGAAGAAGATCGGAAGATCCTCTCACTTCTAAGCTGTAAAATACCTTTAATTTTCGGAGTCTTCTGTGTGTTTGTGTGCTGCTAAAACCTTAATTTTTACATGCATGCTACTTTACCTCTGCATGAGAAGGTGTTCTCACTTATTAAGGTGGTATTTTTTATTTGATATGAAAGATTTGGGTGGTATAAATGTAAACAGTATTGTTTAGGTGTGAGATATGTAAATATATAGGAATTTGGATGGTGTGTATGTAAATGCCCCTAAAATTAATATAAATGCAAAATAAGCCATTTTTGTTTAATTCAAGGAATGCTTCACATGCATGTTAGCGGTGATTTTTCTTTCTCAGGGAACTTTTGTAGGATTGTCAATCTCTATCACTTCATCTCTTCATCACAGTAAATAGCTTATTGTTTGTAGTGTTATTAGCTTTTGATTATTGAAATTGTAGGATGCCCGGTGAACTTGTCTGCTCCGGTTGTAGAAGCTTACTCCGTTATGAGGGTGTAACAAATAATGTTCGTTGTGCGATATGCAACACAATAACTCCAGTGTTCTCACAACCTCAAGGTTTGCTTTATTTTTTATTTTGATGCTTATCATATGCATCTTCAAGTGGAATTATGAAATAATTTTTTTTTTATTGACCTCACCTCAACAAACAATTAATGGAACATCAATTAGGAAACACTTAATAGTTTTTGTTTGACGATAAACATTATGTTTAGCTAATCATCCATTTCATGTGTGCTGTAGAAATTGGCCTACATAGGTCATTCATGTTTTGTCAAAGCAATGCATTTTATATTTGTGTCTTCTTGTCTGTATCCCGACCTTAATATTTTATTTTTATTTTTAGATTGATATGCTTGTATTCTTCAACAAAGTTGATGAGAACTAGCATCTACCCACGTGCGAAGTAGCACATAAAAGTGGATATTTCTCTATTGTGATAAATTCAATCAAACAATTGATTATTTCTTCTTTGACACTTAGCAAGTACAATTGTGTAAATGATACATGGATAAAATTAAAAATTGGCACCCTCACACTTTTGGAATACCCCTCGCTTATTTATTCATTTGGACCCACCCGCCCATTGCTTGAACACAACCTGTAGCTGAATGAAAGCCTTAACTTAACCCAAGTACCCAACACACTTGAGCGGTTCAGCACACATAATAGAAATAGATTTCTCAAAGAGATGGAACCTTCTATTCCTGTAATAAATATGCCATAGAAAATTTTCCAATTCTTCAATGTCCTGCTAGCACAAACTTTAATCTTGTTTAGGAGCTCCTTGTAGACCTAAGAAAGTGTTAAGTTTAGAACGCTCCTAGCATAATTTAAAGTGAGGTATTTTAAATTTTTTTTGATATAATTAGTTATCATTTTAATCAATAATTAGTTATCATTTTAATCAAACCTTAGGAAACTACTTATAATTTATCCATAAACATATGTCTAACTTATTAGATACTTTATTTAAACCACATATCATGCCTAAGTTTGGGAACTTGAGAGGGATGGCCAGTACCTTTAAATTGTTTTATGCTTTATCGTATATGTTACATGTGTAGGAAAGCATTGTTCATAGAAAAAATATTTGACCTTCTTCAACCAATCAAATATTCATCTCTTATATTTTTCATTTTGTTTTCTTGCTTTTGCATGCTATTCAATATAGGCTAACTTTTAATATTCCAAACCCACTAAACCCTGAACTTTAAGCTCCATTAAAGTAGTCACTACTTTATCATATTTGTTCTTTATAACCTTAATTAAAGTTTATGCACATATTCTTTTTAATGCTCACCAAATTAGTTCTTATGATCTTTGTCCGTATGTTGTCGAAACTAATAAAAACCATTTGATGCTGCTTTTTAATTGCTTTCCTGACTTTCCATTAACAACCTTTGCACAAAAATCTAATATAATTTTTTTAAGCTTATGTTTCAACATCCTCTCTCATAACTATGTTATATGAATCAAAAATGTAATTATTATAATCATACATATCTCATTTTCAAAAATAATAAAGCAAAAATACTTCTTTATTAGTTTGGCATCTTAAGTATTTATGGCTTTATTAAAAAAATGTTAACCCAACTTTATTATATCTTTCTTATATAACTCATCAAATCTTAATAAGTATATCATCAGAGGCTATATATTTTTCTTTGTATGTCTTCTTCAAAATTTACTCTACTTTTTTAGATCAATACAAAGAAAAATCATGTTTAGTTTCAATTGATTTGCACATGCAATTTAGTTCAACTTTGAAGTACCGATTTGCTTCCTTAACGATTTCTCTTAAAAAATTAATAATTCTTAACTATTAAGTTTTGCCATATTATTTTGAGAAATTCTTTTTTTTTTTTTACTTGTTACTTCCAACTAGCGGTCTATGTTGTATTATCAAACTTTATCATATTATTTCTAGAATTTTCGTTTTTTTTTCCTTTCAATTCATGAGTTTTCTTCTAAACCTTTGAGGTTAACAAAATGTTTTATTATTTGTCAAATTATATGCATGATTAGATGCAATTGCAAAATCTAATGTATCTACTCCAATTATATTACTCACTCGTATTCCATGCCCACCATCATTCCACTTGTAACACATCTATTTGAATCAGCATGTTCATTTAAATCATCATTAATAATTCTCCTTTCTTCGTCAAATATACAGTGCAACCAACCAATCATTTTTTAAATAAAATTTATTTTTTAAAATGCTCCAACTTGAGATCCATAAGTGCTAACCATATTTATAATATAATTAATTATCCCCTCAATAATTTTAGTTTTCAAACATATTTATCCGTTGCTATCTCGATCCCATTCCTGTTACCTAAGGTTGTAATTGTGCTAAGCTTAAGCAAGCTCGAGCTTTGGCTGATATGCAAATGAGTAAAAAATTTTCTATTCATATTCGACTCGTTAACTTAGCATACCAAACATGAGCAATACGAAAATAAAGTTTTCTTGAAAGTTGTTTATAAATTTAAGAATTTACATACTATAGCGTTCATGTTTCTATTTATATATAATGTTTGTATATGTATATTTATCTATGCGTACATGCATGCATGCATGCATATACACCAACACAGATATATTTGCACACACATACAAAAATGCACAAGCCAGTACTATCAATCTAAAGACGGTCGAATGAGGCATTGTTTGTATTTTTCCCGCTAAATAAATTAGCTTATAAAACTGGTCGAGCTTGAGCTAATTATCGAGCTAGACATGCTTGAACAAGAACAATTGGCTTTTTGGATAGCTTTACTTTTTGTCAACCTTCCTGACATATAATTACTTATTATCTTTTGTAATGACCTAGGATTTTCTTTTTTCCTTTTATGTTTTGCAAACTTAAGGATATGTTTTTTCTTTTCGTTATGTTAACTTATCTAAGGCTTTTTTATTCAAATTCCATATAATAAAACTAATTATGATTTATCAATTATTCTTTACTTATTTTTTAGTAAGATTGAGTTGAGCTGTGGTGCACTTGCGAGTGAAACCCTTGCCTACCCTCACCTAATTCTTATTTAAGTTGCACATATTATGTCTAATTTTCTAGCAAACTTCTCAGCAATTTCTGCTTCATTGCACCAGCTATTGCCAAATTAATATACATTTCATATATTTTGTAGTTTTATGATTGGTAGCAATTTATTTAATATCAATTCTCAATCTTTCATTTTCATGGTTGGAACATGCAATGAATTTTTTACTAAAGGATTTTGCCTTTGATCTTAGCTTTATTGTTTTTGAAAATCAAAGAATCTAGCTGACCCCACTTAGTGGGGGCAAAGTCTTGTTGCTTTTTTTGTTGTAGAAATCCAAGAGTTTGTTAGTTGTAGATTAAATCAAACAAAAAAAAAGGATATTGGTTGTTAATTTTATTTTATTTTCATTATTTCGTCTATATAAGGCCAACCTCATTAATGAGTTATGATGGCGTCTAAGGACAATTTAGTCTTTATTAGCCTAAACACAATTTAGTCATTTGTCGTCTATGTAGCACCGACATTTCTAAAGTTGTGTTATACTCGTGTCAGACACGTATTGGACGTTAACACTTCTCCGACACTATAAAATATATGTATGAATTTTTTTCAAGTGAAAGCACGTTCAAGACACACTTTAACATCTCATCAGACGTGAGCTTAAATTTTTTTTGGAGAAAATGGGACGAAAAATAAAAAATTATAAATATACAATATCAACAACACAAAAACAACAACAAACCTTTATCCTATTAAGTGGGGTCAGCTACATGAATCCTTTTTCTCCATTGCGTCCTACTGAGAGTCATATTTTCATTTAATCCTAATAAATTAAGATCAATTTTTTATACAATATGCCCAAGTCTTTCTAGGTCTTCCTTTGCCTTTCTTAACATAAGTTGAATCTAAAATATCTACTCTCTTGATAAGATCATCAGATGATCTACGTTTGATGTGACCAAACCATCTAAGACGACTCTCTATAATTTTGTCGCTACTGAAGCTACACCAACCTTATCAAGGATATATTTTGTCTTTAAGTGTAAAGCCACTCATCCACCTTTGCATTCTTATCTCAACAACACTTAACTTAGTTTTATGCTTCTCTTGTAAAGGCCAACATTTAAGCTTCTCTTGTAAAGGTCATAGAGTTTTGCAGGTCTCACCACCATCTTATAAAATTTTCCTTTCGCTCTGTCAGCCGTTATTTTTTTTGAAATGGAAAGGATGATTTTTGTAGAATATGAAAATATTTTTAATATAAATATGATTTTTGAAATTAACATTTTACTTTAAAAATATATGAGACCAAACGAGTCTCACATATTAAATAGTTTGGACTGTTGAGCGCGATACCACAAGTAATACATTATCCCGAAGGATAAGCACACCACTTTATGGTAGACTCTGCCACCTAAATTAAGGAGTTTGTGACATCCTTTTGGTCTGCAAAATCTTTTATAAATGACTGGCAAGTTCTCATACCTAATATAAGGATTATATAAGATTTATTTTACCTGAGTTCTAAGTTCCCTATAGAGGCAAACCCATATAGTTAATTATATCTTAAATGACCGGGGTCACTTAAGAAAACTTTCGATTAAGATCAGTGATTTTACCTTCCAGATTTCAAAGTTTAAGCTTCCACGATTGGACATGGGAAAATCAAACGGGAGTGACTTAAATAGGAACTGCTATTTTAAGGATTTCAAAGGGGCGAAGAGTAGGGGATATCACAGATCCAGGGAGAAACCCCGGTGACCTCCCAATTAGCCTATTGTTTGGCTTTATGTCTTTGAAATATTGTTACTCAATGTTTAATCCTGTAATTGCTTTTTAGAATTTAGGACTTACATTCGCATGATATCTGATCGTGCAAATAACCTAGAAAGATAGGAGGATTTATATCGTACCGGAAGGTAACCTCGAAATCCTAAAAGTGTTAGGATTTATAATTGCACAACAGGGTTGTTTGCGCTAAGCAAACCACCTCAAAATCTTATGGCTTGTTATTTAAACTAAGAAAAATGTTTAGTTGACATGAACTTGTTTTGATGTTGCAGATCCATTTCAAAGTTGTTCTTTTGTGTGTCCTCGTCGTGCTGCCTCTGGTGTTTGCTCCAAACTCCCCGTCTTAGCATCTTCGGATTCGACGTTAATTTTAACGGGTATATGCAATTGTTTAGTCAACGATCTTCTACTGAGTACCTCCTATGAAACCAACTACTGACCTCCTACTCTAAGGTGTAGTGTGTAATAGAAACAGTAGCAAGTACAAGTATAATGAAAGAATTTAAGAAATGAGCTAGCATGCATTGTTTCAACAAAAGAAATACCATCTGGAAAATTCAAGAAAGAGCGGCAAATGACCCATGACGAAAGAAAACTCGAGAAAATTGGCAAATGACTTACGATGGAAATCTCGAAGCAAAAACAACAAATGTTAACTCAAGGAAAGTCACTGAAAATAAGGGAAGATCTCGAAAAAAGACCATGAGTGCTTTACAAAAAAGGGCTAGGCTTAGATACTATATATTTATACTTGAGGGACGTTGAATGCTACTATCGGTCACCCGGATGTGTAGAGTCCGTCACTCAACTAGAAGGATGTCCTACTAAACCTAACTTAGGAGGGTACTCCTTAGCCCGATACTGGTATTCAACAAGTGGACAATCAAGTTACAATATATTTAAAATTTATATTTTAACATGCACATGGATTTCAGGCATACAAAAGGAAGTTGTATCAATTTTGTAGTGAAAATATTTTTTATAAATATTGTATATGTTTTTAGCAAATTTGTTCTTATCAGTTTTGAAAATTATGATTGTCCACGAGTTGATCACGCCGTCAAGTGTATGACCGCCAACAACCTAAGAAGGTACGGGTCCCTTGCTAGTCTCGTGTCGGTGAATGATACTATCATCCTACAGTTTATCAGGTCCCAAGATTGGGTCCTGATGTCGTAGGATGAATATCATTCCGCTCTACAATCGTCGTGTCTTTGTCATCACCGCCCTAATCCCAAAAAACAAAGATGATCTACTTGCGACCTTGCTTGATGGTTTCATATATAGCAAAAAGCTATATATGGACACTTATGTGCCAGACATAAACACCAAAAACCGAATCAAGAAGCAAAAAAATAAAAATAAAAATAAAAATGGAGATGAGAGAGGAGGAACTGATCCATCCAAAAGATCGAAAAGACGAAGGGTGAATCAATCCTTAAAACTTGAAACGAAAAGATCTGAAAAGGAGGGCCAAAGTCCTTGAATCAATCCAATAAGGATATCATTTTCTCAAACTTTATAAATAAATCAACCCAAGAAGGGTATCCCTTCCAATTTTTTTTTCGAACAGGTCGAAACAGACCCGAATCAATGTGACAATTGTAGACGCGGCTCCACCGCCACCTATATACTCACACACCCAAGTCTGAACTCAAATGTGACATTTATGTTATCCAAATTTCAATGTCGAACCTACGACAATTTTATGAGTTTTCAAATTCTTTCCAAACGGCAATCTTATGAGTTTTCCAAAAATAATATTTTAAAGTCTTTCAAATTTCATAAATCGAATAAGGGAAGTAATCCACAAACGACATTCTTCAAAATTCCTAAAATCTTGCAAACAATAAAGCCGTCTAATTCCAATTTCAACCACAAGATTTCCATGTCATATAAGCATGAAATAATACATATAAAATCATATAAATGCTCACGGCCATGGGCAACAAAAAGGGACAGCCACCAGCCCAACTTAACGCATAGAGAAATTACAAGACAAGGTTCAAGAAGAAGACCACCACCATTTAAGCTCACGAGTAGGGACAACAAAATGACAGCCCACATCTCAAACTCACGGGTAGGGGCAGCAACTACAACGAGCCAAAACTAAACCCCAAACCAATTTTTAAAATTATTTGGAATAGATCTCCACATGTATTCGAATAGGGGCAGCCAAGGGGAGCTAAAACCGAGGGCAACAAAAAGGCAAAAACATAGCCACATCAGATCTTGTAATGCCTTAAGCCTCAAAAATTTCTTGCACCCAGCATGTGCTTCGAATAAAAACATGTAATAGAAAAACAAATAAGTATAAAAGAATTCCTAAAGCCAACATGTCTCAGCATTGAAATGAATTCCTTCATTTACTTGAACAGGAGCAACAACAACAAAGAATTTCAGGATTACATTTCTAGCATATATTCCAAATAAGCAACTATCATCACATGACAACAACTGGAATTTTCCAAAATTCTATTTATCATGCATTTTGAGCAAAAGAAAAAAAAAGAAAAAGTATCCATATTATGCTCCATTTTTACTGTTTCTAGAAACTATCCATGATTAGATCTCAAAACAAGCTTAAACTTTACTTCCACATGCTTTAGAAGGGAAAAGAAGTGCTTTTAGGTGCAAATTCGGGGAGAAGAGAAATACCTCTTAATGCAGATTTAAAGCAAAACTCTAGAATAAATTTAAGAAAATGCTTCCTATAGAAATTTTTCCCTCATAACCTTTGAGAAAGCAGTGACCAATGAACACCCCAGCACACAAGGACCTAGCCAAGAAGGAACTTCGGCAGAGCCTTCTTCTCCTAAAAGCTCGAACAGCAACTGGCGAGAACCTCAGTCTTCCCTTCTCTCAGAATATTTTCTACAACCTAGAAAAGTACCCTAAGAAGCCTTTTTATAGCAGAAATGAGAGGGGGAAAGCTTCGAATAAGAAGCTTTGTGGTCGAATCAAACGACGGGGAAGGAATCGTCACAATAAAGAAGGAGAAGGTAAAGTCTCGAGAAGGAGAAGGGTCAACCAACCCAGCTCCTGCGATTGGAGAGCCGAAAGGTCGAGCGGCCACGCGAGGAAGGAGAAGAGTCGAGAGAAGGGAGGCGGCCGCGTGGATTGCCCAAGGGAGCTAGGGCACGCAGAGAGAGCGAGCCAAACACCTAATCGAGCCGCGTGGGTAAACTGAAGGTTAAGTGTGCGGGAAAGGGGGTAAATAGGGTTTAAGATTAAAATTAATATTATAAGTAATAATATAAATATAAAAGTATTTAATATTTCAAAAAAAAAAATTGATTTGTACATTTTTATTCGTGCGTCATAGCATAATAAAGTGAATGTCTTTTTTAGATAATTCTGACGTTCCAGACGCGTTGGTGCGGTCAATTTCGTTGTAGGAGTCGTTTTGATGAATTCATCGATTTGCGTGCAAGTTTCTCATGTGCGGAATATGGCAATATGTGTGTCTTTTCTTGCTAAAATTGATGTCCCAGACAAGTTGACGCAGTCCATTTCGTCATCGGAGGTCGTCCGGAGAAGTTTGCATTTTCACCCATTCTTTAAACTCAATTTTAGTATGATCTTGTGCAACTTAGTGAATTTTGTGCATTTTGTGTGTGTGTGTGATAATAAAGTTCTGAAGAGGTTTTCTTAGGACTTGAGATCCTATTAAGAACTTCTCCTTGAGTTTCCACATTGTTGTCCTTAACCACTCGACCATGCGACGATAGTTTTGAGATCATCAATGCGAGGCATCACAAAAGAAATAGGAAGTGATTGGAATTTCTAAAGGGATGAATTCCAATATTAGTTTCTTAAGACAGTCAATAGGAATCCCTATAGCTAGATCCTAGGATCCCAAGAAAAGAGTAATGACCTCAAAATGAGGTCAACACACTCTAAGAGGTATTTTTCTATCACACAATAGGCCCGAAGCATTCCTCCACTTCAACCAACCAACTTGAACTCTACTAATAACATCTTCATCTATATCACCATCACTTTGAACAATAAACCCGAGATATCTAAAGCGTTCACACCTTTTAATAATTTGATCACTCATAGTTACAACTCTATCACTAGAGCTACTACTACTAAAATTAGATTCCATGTAATCAGTTTTAGTGCTACTCAAACGAAGGCCTTTAGAATTCAATGTAGATCTACATAATGCAAGTTTTCCCTAAGCCTTTTCTCTAAGCTTATCCATGAGAAGGATATCATCGGTGAAAAGCATACACCGATGTACATTCTTGTAAATATCTAGTAAGACCATCCATGACTAAAGCAAAAAGATATGAGATTGAAGATGATCCCTGTTGTAATCCAACTAAAATAGGGAAATATTTGGTAAATCATCATTCTGTTCGAACACAAGTAACAACTCTAGCATCCATATTTTTAATGGTTTGAATATAAGTCATATCAGCACCTTTATTCTCTAGAACTCTCCAAAGGAACACTCTTGGAACCTCATCGTAAGCTTTTTCTAATCAATAAAAATCATATGTATATCCTTCTTATTCTCTCCAATCTTCTCTATCAAACATCTTAATAAATGTATTGTTTTCATAGTAGACCTGCTCGTCATAAATCCAAATTGCTTATAAGAAATCTTTTTAATACATCTTAACATATGTTCAATTACCCTCTCGTATAATTTTAAAGTATGACACATCAACTTAATGCCTCTATAATTTGTACACTCTTATGTATTCCCTTTATTCTTAATAATGGAACCAAAATACTTTTCCTCCACTCCCTAAACTTCTTTTTAGTTTTTTAAATAATATTAAAGTGTTTAGTAAGCCATGGAACTCATAAATCGTCTATATATTTCCACACTTCAATTGGGATATCATCAGGTCCTACAGACTTTTCATGCTTGGTTTTCTTTAAAGCCTCCTCAACTTTTTATTTTTTTGCTAATGCGACGGTTAAAATTAAACATTTTATTATTATTAACGATATTAAGATCACTGAGGTTGATCATATTTTCAGAATCTTCATTAAAAAAGTTTATCAAAATAACTCGTTCACCCATGTTGAATATTTTTTTTTTTGAAAAACACTTTTTGATTTTCATCATTAATACATTTTACTTGAGCTAAATTTTTTTTTTCCTTTCTCTTTGTTTGACTAGTTCATACATATATTTCTCACCTTTTTTAGTATCTTATATATTATAAAGATCACTAAAAACAAAATTTTTAGGTCATAGATTGTTCTCTTAGACTCCTTACGGTTCATTTTACGTTTTTTTCTAGTTCTCTAAGCTTTTACATTTAAACTAATTTTTATAACAAAACTTCTTATATTTTATATTTTTTTGCACATGATTATTCCACCACCAACTATTTTTATTTATATAATTTTTTTTATTCTTCAAATGCATCTTTTGTCACTTGTTTAATAGTGTTTGTTACTTTATCTCACATAAAATTTATTTTCTCATGAGCATCTCAAATCTTAAACTATTGAAGTTTACTCATAAAAATAATTTTATTTATGTATTTTAGGTGCTTGTATCTAATTCTACGACAATGATTCTTAGTATTCTTTATTTTATAATTCTTCATCTCAAAATTTAGAAATAACAATCGATGTTGAGTGCTTAAATCTTTACTTGGAATGACCTTACGATTTAAATTCTCGACGATCTTTTCTTCTCATAAGAAAATAATCAATTTGTATTTTATTAGATCCATTCTTATAAGTAATGATATGCTCATCTCTTTTCTTGAATAAAATATTAATAATAACAAAATCGTACGCTAAAACAAAATCTAATATGATTATTTTCTTCATTAATCACTCCAAAATCGTAGCTATTATAAATATTTTTAAAATCATCTACCACTCTACCGACATGTCTATTTAAGTCTCCTCCAATAAAATTTGTTTCTTCAAAAGATATCATTTGTATTAATTCTTTTAGGTTATTTCAAAATTTTTCTTTAGAACTTATATCTAAACCTACTTAAAGAGCGTAAGCACTTATAATATTAAAAATCTTAGTAACAATAATAATCTTAAGGGCTATAATTTTATTAATTTTTATAACATAATCTTTCAAACCCCTATCTATCATTACACCTACACTATTTCTAGTGTGACTTTTACCTTAATACCAAAGTTTAGAACCTAAGTTATCAATCTCCTTAGTTTTTTCTCCATCCCATTTAGTTTCTTGAATATATTAGATATTTATCTTTTTATGAATTATAATATCAACTAATTTCATTAATTTTTCTGTGAGAGTGCATATATTCCAAGATCCTATCATAATATATGCATAGTTTTAATTATAAATCATAGTTGAAACCACCCCATCTCTCGTCATGTTGAAGTTCACTCTAACATTCGTCAAAATCAAGCATCGAAGGTGCTTCTAATACTCGTCAAAGCCGAGCATTAGTAATTTCTTTTTTGTAATTAAAGGATTTTTTAAATTTTAATAGATAAGTTGAATGTATTTTTTTAAAGCATATTATATCTAATTTTAAAAACTAATTTTCATAATTATGAGGTTTTATAATACATATTAAATTTATGAAGTTAAATTTTATTTTTGTATAATTGGTGCCGTGATTTTTTCAATAAAGAATAATAGAAAAAATATATTTTTATATTAAAAATTAATCAAATAAAAGTGTCCATGGTGTGTCGTCTCCTTTTTTTTTTCAATTATGTTGTGTCCTTGTATCGTGTCATGTTGTGTTTGTGTCCCCATGTCCATGTCTGGGCTTCATAGTTTGTAATTTATTATTATTCTGTATAAGTAGGGTTATTATGTTTATGGCTAGGGTTGTGCATGAGATTGAGTTGAGTTTAGGGTTAGAGTTTGGGAGAGATTTCTTACCTCTTGAATTGTAGGAACTGGGAGAGATTCTCTACCTATTGAATTGTGGGTGCTTATATTTATCTATTCCAATCGTATTGTTTGCGTTATTGAAGAAAAATAAGTTGTTCTGCGCTAATTTTGATGGAGTTTCCTATCAAATTTGAACATAGCCTTCAAGAACTGGGAATCCGACAGATCTTTGTGTGTCGGTTCGTGAGGTAATCATGTGAAACAATCTCAATTCGACTTGCAAATGGGATAGGACAGTGAATGTGAAGAGGAATCGCGACGTACGCTTAGAAGAACAATGAGATCACATGCATAGAGCTTGGTTACGGGCGATACAGCGGTCTTCATGACCAAAGTTCGCGATATAGTCGTGATTTGTGCTAGCTTGGAAAATGACGACGGTATCATGTTGAAGCACGACATCCAACACGGTCGTTGGAAGAACTAGCTATGACATAAACACGGGATTGTGGCGTACAGAAGCCTGCACAATCACCATTTTTTTTGGCCAGAAACCAACAACGAGATTGCGGGGTATAGATCGTTGGAAAGTCGAAGGATCGCGACAGAGTTCCGCACCATTCTTATTCGAAATTGGCCATCTGGATTGTTGCGTAAAGGAGTTCTGCGTTGATTGTGATAAACTCGTGATCGGGATTTGTGACATACATGAATTCGAAGTGCAACTTCCTCAATCCTGTGTGGCTTTCAATAGTTCCACCAAACTGTGTATGGGAATTTCGGGATTATAGCATCTAGAGTTTCGCACACATTGAACCCACGTTTAAAAATTATGAACCTTGTGATTTCAATGTGAAGGAGTTCCGAACTCATACATGGGGTAATGAAGGCCAAGAAAGTAGATGACCTGGAGAAAAAATTGGAAGAAGAGCTAAGCCGACTTAAATCCCAAGATAGATGAAAGCTTTTTCTCCATTGAAAACTGATTCGAGAGAAGATTCACAGCCCTGAAAGAAATGATGAAGACGATTATGGAGTTTTACCCAAAATCGCCTTTGCTTGCCAAAGGGTCGAACGATAATGTCTGGAACGGACACGAGCAATAACAACTAGAAGGATTCGCTTGACATCAGGGCATCTTCACTGCTTTAGGCGGATCAGGAGCTATGATATCGAACAAAGAAATCTGGAACATATTTGAGAGGAAATATGTGGAGGGAATTGCACGACATTGGGAGGTTTAGGAAGAGCGGCAACAACCAAATCAAGGCGACGTGCAATTTGGGGTTGTAGTAGATCTCTTCGAAGAATTTTGGTGTGGGACTGGGAACCACAATGGGTGGAACATGGTTTAGGGCTGCATTTAACCATGTCAGTGTCTTTGTTGCAGAAGCCTTCTAGGCAGAAGGCGGCTTGTAGGAGACTCTTCTGGATATTGTAAAGTATTCAGGAGGGAGGCAAAATAGAGGTGCTTCGTGATGACCCTAGTTTGTGCAAGATATTGGCAACGCTGAAGGCTATGATGAGGGCGATTCAGGACTCAAGGTTGAGATTCTTGATCAAGTTGCATATTATGGAAGCAACATATGATTGGTAGAGATTTCGGGGATCAATAAGCTATTAAATGAGTTGTTTGGGGCAACGATACTCTCCATGATTGACTTGAAGACAAGATGACATCATATTTGAATTTGATTGAAGGATGTGCACAATACAACATTTTGAGACGATAGGAGTTTTTGATTAAATGAAAAATAATGTCAAATGATGATGCCACGTGGGAGCCATATGACTCGATACAACTACTATTTTTTTCACCTTGAGGACAAGGTTTCTTTTTGGGAGGGGAGTGATGTTACAACGACCCCTAAGGACAATGTAGTCTTTATTAGCCTAAGGGTAATTTATTCATTTTTTGGTTATTATTGTTTAGTATAATAAGTCTAATATATTTAGGGTTAGAGTTATGCGTGAGATTGGGTCTTGAGTCTAGTGTTAGGGTTTGGGAGATAATTCCTACCTCTTGAATTGTAGGATTTGGGAGAGATCACTTACTTCTTAAATTGTAGGTGCTTATCTTTATGTATTTTAGTTGTATTGTTTGTGTTTATTTGAATTGTAGTTGCTTATCTTTATGTATTCTAGTTGTATTGTTTGTGTTATTAAAAAAATTAATTTTCTTTGCTCTAATTCTGTGGAGTTTTCTATGAAAATGCTCTATTTTTATTCGTTTATGTTGAATTTTGTATGAGATATGAAATCCATTTTACTTTAGATATTTGCAGACGCAATTGTGCTTGCATTTCTACTTGTCGGAACTTTGATGTTTATTTTCCCCTGCTGTTCCATGGGAACCTTAATTCTAAATCCTCACATGTTTTTCCCTTAACTAAGTTGCATGCATACGTGTCCTGTGAAAACTTTCAGTAATAAATAAGCAGATATATGCAGAATGCTATGAATCCAAAACTATCTTATTTATCTTCATCACCCGTTGAATTGTAGTGACATTTTTACCGAATAAGCTGTATCAATAAAATTAGTTGAGTTATGTTACACCTTCTGGGTAATGGTCTTTCTTGTTTGGTTCTTGGCACAAATTTGTGAAATTTGAGAAGGACAAAAAGTCAGTTACATGAAGACGAAAGTTAGGAAATCATTATTGATTATTTTAGAACCATTACCTTTTTTACTTTTTCTTGGCATTAAAGATGCTTTTGGTCATCAAGCATGTATAATTTTATGGATATAACGATATATTTTACATTTGGGGATTTGCATACATAGCACCCAATTCTTATGTATTTACTTATCTCACTCCTAAACTTTGATTTTTACAACAAAAGCACTTTTACCTATGGAAAGGTGGATTTCTATAATCCACCTTTAAAAATGCTTAGATTGTGAAAATCAAAGTTTGGATGGTGAGATAAGTAAATTCATAAGAATTGGGTATTGCATATGTAAATTTTCCTTTACATTTTATATCCAGCCATTCTCTTACTTAACACTCTCTAGATCATTCATGTTTTTGGGATTACAATTAGTCATAATAAGATTATCCATATCTTTAATATACTAGCCTTATACATGTTATTATGGTGTGATGTCTATTATTAACTTTGATAACATCATCCTCCGCATTCTCCTGCTTTTAGAATCTTTTATTGTAGAATTAATGGCATAATAGAATTATTTGATGGTACAGATGCGGCCCAACTTGTATGTGGAGGTTGCCATAGACTGCTAATGTATGCTCGAGGTGCTACTAGTGTCAGGTGTTCCTGTTGTAACACTATAAATCATGCTAGATCTGGTACGAACATCTTTTAGTTCATGTTCTCATCTTAAATATTTGCATGTTTTCGATGCCTGAATAGTGATAATCAACACATATTACAATTATTCATGCTTAATTTTCTGTGGGTTCATGTTTGTTTATCATCTTGTACTTCATTTATATGAGATAACTTTTCTTCGTCTCCTTGTTTGATGATTGTAATTGGCTTTTTTTTTTATCTTCTTCAATAGGTTATGCTTCTATGATTGAGTATTGATATCAATATTGAGTATACTACTGAATGTTAATATTGAAACTTGACACTTTTACTTTAAATTTTATTTAATCATAAAAAAATGATTTTTGTGGCTTTGCTTGCATATAGTAGAATCTCTAAAATGTTATACGATACACATCTTAAAGGCATCCTTTATCTGTAGGATTGTGCTGGTATGCATAATTGAGCTATTAGGTTGAGTCGGATACAACAACAACAACAACAACAACAAAGCCTTAATCCCACTACGTGGGGTCGGCTACATGAATCATTTTTCTCCATTGCGTCCTATTTAGTATCATATTTTCATTTAGTTCTAGTAAATTAAAATCATTTTTAATACAATAAGCCCAAGTTTTCCTAGGTCTACCTCTGCCTTTCTTAACACAAGTCGAATTTAAAACATCTACTCTCCTAATCGGATCATCTAATGGTCGACGTTCAATATGACCAAACCATCTAAGACGACTTTCTCTAATTTTGACTGTCACAGGAGCTACACCAACCCTATCACGAATATATTCATTCCGCATTTTGTCTCTAAGTGTAAAGCCACTCATCCACCTAATCATTCTCATCTCGGCAACACTTAACTTATTATTATGCTTCTCTTTTAAAGGCCAACATTCAGCGCCATAGAGCATTGCAGGTCTCACC
>JXCR01145415.1:0-13463 GCA_002079205.1 Phalaenopsis hybrid cultivar | reverse complement strand
TATATATATATATCAGAATAATATTTATATACATCAGAATAATATTTAGAGTAAGAAACATTTAAACCTTGATGAAAAATTATCCAGAAATTTGATTTCAGCAAACTTTAGTAAAACTGATCAACTCAATAGAACGAACCAAACAATACCAATATTAGTCCAATCTGAGTCAAATCAAGCTCCGATCAAGAAATTAAATCACTTCTGGAAGTTTTCCGGATATATTTGGAAGGTTAAATAAATGACAAATATGACGAATTTATAATCAAATAGAGCGTCTCGGCGAGAGTAATCCAACGAGCCCAAGCTCGCTCCATTCTAACATTGTTAAGACATTTGAATATCCATTAAACGTGGACTGATCAAGCGCAAAACTATGAGCCGTCCGATCAATATGGTTTATATTCATGTATTATTGCACCAACAACACTATAAATAGAACCCCACCCCTCTCATGAGGTTGAGAATTGAGGGAGAGCTTGAAGCTTTGAGATGGAGATGAAGTCCAGCATCACCGTTGGCCGGAATCGACCATCACATCTCGGGCGTCGCCGATCGTTGTTGGTCGTCGCTCTTTCATTGTGACAATTTCATCCTCGCATCGAAGTTGTAACTTAGAAGGCTTTGTATCCCTTTCTCCTTCGCCTGTGTGATAAGGGGTCTATGTAATCATCAACTTATAGTGAATTTTTTTTACATAGGCCTTATTGTTTTTCTCATTTACTGGTTTTCACGTAAAAATTTCTAGTATCTCTACTGATTGTTTTTCTTAATATGAGTGTGTGTTGAATCTTCGTGCAATACTAAGACGAAAACCTATTACTCTACCGTCGTGAATCATATATGTGTGTGTGTGTGTGTGTTTGTAAGTGTACGCACGCGCCACGTACTCAGATCAGTTGGTCGCACATCTGTTTGTCAGTTGTAAGTCCCCTCTGGTCCGAGGTTCTATTCCCCTGAGTGTAGGGTGTGATACTCAAATTTTTNTGAAATCAAAATTTATATTCCAAATTTGATATATTTTTGAAGTTTATGTTCCATTACTCGCCTTTATTTTATAGTATGATTATTTAATTTAATTGTTCTATACCTAGAAGAGCTTATAACATTTTCTTTATATTTATATATGGAAATCAAATTATTTTTCCAAATATTAACATTATCTTAGACTGTAAAAGTCTAGTAAAATTTGTTAATCAAATAACTTCTCATCTATACCTCAAAAACTACATTTATGAGCATTTTAAAGCACTTTATTGTTGGATCAATCTATTACATATTTCAATATATTGTTCATTATATTTTTCACTGGGACAATGATACACATTCATGACATGTCTATTGTTAAAAAAATAAAATATTGATATAACATGATAATTTATGTTTTAAGAATAAATTTATTTATTTTGCTATCCTTTACTTGCTTGAATTTAAATTTCCTTGTAATAAAGCAATCTTATTCACTCCATCTGGTTGAAGTTCATGGGTTATATAATCATTGTAGAAATATTTGTAGGGGAATGCATTTGTTAAGTTTATTTTTAAAAGCATAGTAAACCAACATGATTTAGTATTTATCTATATATTAGACTTTAGAATAACAAATACTAATCATATGTTTTTAATAAATATGAAATTGATAGAAATGATCCATGATAAATGAAGGAAATATAAGTGATCGTCAAATTATTGATAAATCAAGATAGAAGGAAAAAAAATTTAAAAAAATGAATAATAATGAGTACAAAAAAGATAATAAATAATCAAAATTTATGTGGGTGCAAAATATTACTTCCAGACAACGACTGCTATCCATCGGAAGGAGCTAAGAAGGAAAAAAAAAACGACCACCATAGACTGCAGCCGCAGTTCTGGTGCAGTTTGCGTCTAGACTCAGGATGTAATATTTTTTCCCAATGGTGGAGCTCTTATCACATTTGGATAGACTTATTGTTAGTAGGCCCTTCCTTTTTAATATATGAACAGGGCTGCAATAATAAAGTTGTTCAAATATTAAAAAAAAAAAATATTTCGAATGGAAAATTTACATACATACCAGTCAATTCCTTTGTATTTACATATCTAACATGTAAATGTTTACGAATACGACAGTTTATCCATGCAAGAAAAAGGTGTATTTCACTTTCTAAAAGCGAAAACAATGATATTTTTATGTGATATAAATGTAAATAAGAAAAGCTTAGGCGTTAAATACGTAAATTTTATTTTATAAATCCGAGAACCCATCAATTTGGCTCACTATTTTTAAATTTTATGTTCGGATTAAAAATAATCTCATATTGATTTAAAAATAATTTTCTTATCCTTTAACTCCAATTTGCTATCATGTCCAAGTGAATTCTTATTTTATGATAAATGCATTACAAAAATTACATTTGAAGGATGATGAATATTGATATGTAAAACTCTCAAATGAGAAATTAAGATATTATAGNCTAATCATATGTTTTTAATAAATATGAAATTGATAGAAATGATCCATGATAAATGAAGGAAATATAAGTGATTGTCAAATTATTGATAAACCAAGATATAAGGAAAAAAAATTTAAAAAAAATGAATAATAATGAGTACAAAAAAGATAATAAATAATCAAAATTTATGTGGGGGCAAAATATTACTTCCAGACAACGGCT
Source organism: Phalaenopsis hybrid cultivar (assembly GCA_002079205.1). Classification (NCBI taxonomy): domain Eukaryota; kingdom Viridiplantae; phylum Streptophyta; class Magnoliopsida; order Asparagales; family Orchidaceae; genus Phalaenopsis; species Phalaenopsis hybrid cultivar. Next base: position 10,806 of record JXCR01145415.1, on the reverse strand, counting down.
GCTATCCATCGGAAGGAGCTAAGAAGGAAAAAAAAAACGACCTCCATGGATTGCAGCAGCTGTTCTAATGCAGCTTGCGTCTAGACTCAGGACGTAATATTTTTTCCCAATGTGGAGCTCTTATCACATTTGGATAGACTTATTGGTAGTAGGCCCTTCCTTTTTAATATAAGAAGCACATTAAACTTGTTCAAATATTAACAAAAAAAATATTTCAGAATGGAAAATTTACATACATACCAGTCAATTCCTTTTTGTATTTACATATCTAACATGTAAATGTTTACATATACGACACTTTATCCATGCAAGAAAAAAGGCGTATTTCACTTTCTAAAAGCGAAAACAGTGATATTTTTATGTGATATAAATGTAAATAAGAAAAGCTTAGGCATTAAATATGTAAATTTTATTTTTGTAAATCCGAGAACCCATCAATTTGGCTCACTATTTTTAAAATTTATTTGCAAATTAAAAATAATCTCATATTGATTAAAAAATAATTTTCTTATCCTTTAACTCTAATTTGCTATCATGTCTAAGTGAATTCTTATATTATGATAAATACATTACAAAAATTACATTTGAAGGATGATGAATATTGATATGTAAAACTCTCATATGAGAAATTAAGATATTATAGAGATATATATGACATTAAAAAGGGGGGATTTACATACACCTATGTACGGTCTATATAAAATCTTATCCAATGATGGGGATGGTCCAAACAATATATATATATATAAATAAAAGAAAGTAGAGAGGTCCCAAAATCAGTAGCTGGATGAGGAGATGAAGATGACATTGATGATGATGACAGGGATGAAAGAGCAATTTCATGAGTATTAAATGGGTAAGGTCAACATCTCCTTGCACAACTTATAGCTCTTTTAATTTATATTGTGAACATATTGAAACTTTTTTTGTTATAAACTATATTTAATACATGATTTCACTTTCATTTTTTTAGTCCAACTTAATTAGTGATTAGTTTGACTTACCTTTTTTGGACTCAAATTTATAGTGAATTATATCGAAGGAATAGAGAGTAAGAGAAGAATGAAAAGAGAAAAAGAGTCGAGGGAGATAGACATATTACCCCGTTATATTTAATGTTCGTGTATTTGTAGGGAATTAGAATAATCGTGAAATCACAGGCATGACTTTTAAAATTTTTTTTGTCAGTCGATCTTCTTTGGCTGGCCTTTGTTCGATTTTTCCTGATTAACTCTTGAACCGAATGGTCATCTAAGTTGGTCGTCTCTCGAGTTAACCGGCTCTTAGGTGGATTACGGGTCTGCTAGCCAACTGATCCTGATTAGTTGGTTAGTTTCTTCTTATCTTGGATATTTTCATCTCGCTTGGATCTTTCAATACGTGTCGGGCGACCCTTAGACCGACTAATATAATATTAATTTAAAATATGTGCAGTTGCGCACCCTGATGCCACTTATCTAAAAGGGACCATCAAAATACTTGCCAAAATCTAATCATTATGTCCACGTGTTTGTAATAGCTATATGTCCAAAAAAATTTATAAAAAATAAATCAAATNAAACATATAACAATAAATAATTTATTGGGATACTCTAATCAAAATAATATCAAATGAATTTTAAAATTGTTGCACCATCGATAAATATCCATCACCAGACAAATCATAAAAAATAACATAGATCTTGAGATAACTCTTGTGTAAAGAATATTTACACTCTAATTAAAAGTAATCCAGAGTTATTTGAACAAATTTATACTTAAATTGACCGGCTCGACCAGACGGACCCAACAATACCAAAATCAATCTAATCCGAGTCAAATCAAGTCCTTAAACCACTTTTATAAGCTTTTTAGGTATATTTGAAATATCAAATAAATTTCAAATCTGACAAGCTCGTAGTCAAACGAGCATCTCAACAAGACAAATCTAACGAGGCCAAGATTACTGAATTTTGACATTATTAAGACAGTCAAATGTCAATCAAATATTGTATGATCAAGAAAATTGTTTTGGTTCGTCCTTNAGTCAAATCAAGTCCTTAAACCACTTTTATAAGCTTTTTAGGTATATTTGAAATATCAAATAAATTTCAAATTTGACAAGCTCGTAGTCAAACGAGCATCTCAACAAGACAAATCTAACGAGGCCAAGATCACTGAATTTTGACATTATTAAGATAGTCAAATGTCAATCAAATATTGTATGATCAAGGAAATTGTTTTGGTTCGTCCAAATTTCTTCCTTAAATGCTACATTCTGTAAATAAAGCCTTAGCCCTCGTGAGGAGGGATTTGGAGCTTGAAGCATGAAAAAAGACAGAAGCTTAAGAAATGAGTTGAAGTCCAACAACACTTCTATACNGTTCGTCCAAATTTCTTCCTTAAATGCTACATTCTGTAAATAAAGCCTTAGCCCTCGTGAGGAGGGATTTGGTGCTTGAAGCATGAAAAAAGACAGAAGCTTAAGAAATGAGCTGAAGTCCAACAACACTTCTATATTGACAATCAGATGAACGCCTCCTGCTTTTGCAGCTGTCTGTTGTCGCCAACCATCGTTAACTACCGCTCGCCGAGCTTCGCCGCCCACTCTTTGAGATGAAATACATTACGAAGCAGCCTACAAGGCAATACCATCATCAAAAGGACTCCTAAGACGGCACATTGAAGCCCCAACTGTCACTCCTCATTGCAATCGCTCCCCACCGTGTGGTCACAAGTTCTTCCATGTAATGACGTTGTAACTTGAGAGGATCTATAATCAACTTTTTGTCAGTGGTAAAAGAAATTGTGTATGATCGTCAGTTTATAGTGGATCTCTACAACTGGACCAAATCCCGTAATTTTTTACTGTTCAAGGTTTTCACATAAAACTCTTCTGATATTTTTGTTCATTNTTGCAATCGCTCCCCACCGTGTGGTCACAAGTTCTTCCACGTAATGACGTTGTAACTTGAGAGGATCTATAATCATTTTTTTGTCAGTGGTACAAGAGATTGTGTATGTAATCTTCAGTTTATAGTGAATCTATACAATTAGACCAGATCCCGTAATTTTTTACTGTTTAAGGTTTTCACATAAAACTCTTCTGATATTTTTGTTCATCTTTTTCTATTACTCAAGTGTATATTAACATCTCGTGTAATACTAAGATATTAATTAACAATTCTATCTGGAAACTATATTTCACACATAAAAGATGATAATAATTTTTAAATGAATGAAATTTAAGGATTTATTATTTTTTTATGTTACACATATTTTATATTAAAAAAAAAAGTTAGCAATATATCAAATTTTATTTAGAGTAATTAACCCTAATTTTCATTTTCCAGATGCATTGTCACGTGCGTGATCCTGTATGCAACTTCGAAATTGTTGCAGTAAATAATCGGTTAAAGTGCGGTCTAATACGATGGCTGCGATCGGCAACTCAAAGAATCCGGCTCTATATAAACGATCCCCCGGCGACTAATTACCACATTTCTTTGTAGTTCTGCGCTCTCCCTCTCTCTTGCAAACTAAGCTTCTTGATCGCGCANTGCAACGTCGAAATTGTTGCAGTAAATAATCGGTTAAAGTGCGGTCTAATACGATGGCTGCGATCGGCACCTTAAAGAATCCGGCTCTATATAAACGACCCCCCCCCCGGCGACTAATTACCACATTTCTTTGTAGGTCTGCGCTCTCCCTTCTCTCTTGCAAACTCAGCTTCTTGATCGCGCGATCAATCCGGCGGGATTCTTTCACCACCTCCCGATTGATGTTCAATGAGTGCTTCGGCCTGCATCAACAATGTCGGCGTGTCGCCGGAGAATTTTATCGATTGTACACTTTCTTATCCTCCCCCCGGCTGGCTCAGCTCTAGGAGCTCATTCAGCCGCGACTTCGCGGATAATGCAGGCGGGAAGGACGGCGAGAAGTTGGATCTAGCAGTATCTGTGAAGGATTTTGTCGATTTTGAATTCCGACTCGACGATCCCGTAAAGATGCTTCCAGCGGACGAACTCTTCTCCGACGGGAAGCTGATTCCGCTCCAGCTTGCGCCAATGCGGCTGGCGAAGGAGAGCTCTGCGGAGGTTAGTTCACAGGTGCCGATAAATCTGTGGCGCGGGGTGGAGACCAGGGGACCTGATTCTTATGCGTTTTCACCCAAGGCGCCAAGGTGTTCGAGCCGGTGGAAGGAGTTGATTGGCTTAAAAAAAGCGCAGAGCTCAAAAGCTGAGCGTTCGAATTCCTCGGCCACAGCTTCCAAGGTCTCCAACAGCAAATCTCTGAAATTTTTTCTTCAAAGAAATCCTAGGTTTTCCTCGATCGATCCCTCACCNAAAGCGCAGAGCTCAAAAGCTGAGCGTTCGAATTCCTCGGCCACAGCTTCCAAGGTCTCCAATAGCAAATCTCTGAAATTTTTTCTTCAAAGAAATCCTAGGTTTTCCTCGATCGATCCCTCACTTAATCTTCCACTACTCCGAGACTACGATTCGGAGTCGGCATCCATTTCAGCTCGCGTCTCTCAATCGTCTTCATCATCCTCTGGTGCCGACACTGAGGATCTGCCTCGTTTCTCCCTTGATTCGGAGAAAATTAATCTGGCACCCATCTCGCCGCGCCATAATCCGCCTAGATTTATCAGGGTTGCAAATGCTAGATCGCCGAAGAACCGTCGGCCTCCGGCATTACCTGCGGAAAGCAACAAGACCTCGTGGGTTCCGGAAGCGTCNCACCCATCTCGCCGCGCCATAATCCGCCTAGATTTATCAGGGTTGCAAATGCTAGATCGCCGAAGAACCGTCAACCTCCGGCATTACCTGCGGAAAGCAACAAGACCTCGTGGGTTCCGGAAGCGTTNGATCGCCGAAGAACCGTCGGCCTCCGGCATTACCTGCGGAAAGCAACAAGACCTCGTGGGTTCCGGAAGCGTACATGGAAGGGCCCGTCACAGTGAGAGTTGGCCGTAGCCCTATAAGACATCCTCGCGAGCCAGGCGAAATTCCGCCACCACGGGGCTCATCAGTAGACAGCCCACGGCTGAATGCGTCTGGAAAAGTCATTTTCCAGGGATTGGAGAGAAGCTCGAGTAGTCCAAGCACCTTCAACATCGGAGCGCACAGACCTCGTCTGCGTGGAATGGACCGATCGTACTCCTCCAACATCATGGTTACGCCGGTCCTCAATGTCCCTTTGTGCACTCTGCGCAGTTCGGCCAAGTCCATCTCTGTCTTCGACTTTGGTCAGCTCTTTGCTCCCAATAAGAAGGATAAAGGCTCGTCTGCTGCAAAGCACGGCGCCATCAACATTACTGGCGTCGCCAAAATGAAGTACGTGAAATCTGAACCGAGGAATTGATTACGTAAGTGATTCCCCTCACCAGAAAAAAAGAAAAGAAGAAATCATTTCTGACTTTTAGTTTGTTTGCATCCATTTGTTTTCTAGCTGATTTTTTCTTTTTGCAAATATTAGTCCCTGTCGTAGGTTTTTTTGCTGTTATCGTCACTTTTGCAGCATGCCCTGTTCTTCTTAGTTTCTGAGAGCTTCATCGTTTGCCGCTTAGTTTACTTTGGCTAGATTTTGCTGTTAGCGTATATCATACTCTCTCTCGAACGAGACTTTGAAGGGGTTCATTATTGTTTTTTTCCTCCTTGATTTAAATTTCGCCATAATCATCCGCAGACGACCGTTGCATGTGCTCAACTTGAGCTTCCACTGTTTTCCATGTGCTTTTAAGCAGGTGTTGCATCGGGCCGGGTAGGAAGATTTCGTTATTCTATTTACCTGAAAGAAAATAGAGGTTGATTCCGCTTTGGAAGCACTTTAATACTATACAAANACGACCGTTGCATGTGCTCAACTTGAGCTTCCACTGTTTTCCATGTGCTTTTAAGCAGGTGTTGCATCGGGCTGGGTAGGAAGATTTCGTTATTCTATTTACCAGAAAGAAAATAGAGGTTGATTCCGCTTTGGAAGCACTTTAATACTATACAAGCATCGATGCAATTTTTAAAACTTTAGGACTTGGTAGCATCAATCAGAGCATCAGAGGACGATAATTTTAATCTCTAAAAATTAAATAATTACCAGCAACATTAGCTTAACCCAGAGTTGAGCAGAGGACAATTAAAAAAAAAAACACTTGTAGATAAGGAGGTGATCATAAAAAAATTGTCGTGTTGCAATGATAANATTTCGTTATTCTATTTACCAGAAAGAAAATAGAGGTTGATTCCGCTTTGGAAGCACTTTAATACTATACAAAACATCGATGCAATTTTTAAAACTTTAGGACTTGGTAGCATTAATCAAAGCATCAGAGGACGATAATTTTAATCTCTAAAAATTAAATAATTACCACCAACATTAGCTTAACCAAGAGTTGAGCAGAGGACATTAAGAAAAAAAAAAAACACTTGTAGATAAGGAGGTGATCATAAAAAAATTTGTCGTGTTGCAATGATAGTCGACAGGAGAATTGAATCACATCGGGCCCTCTAAAATGTCTGGGTTTGGACATTTCTCTTTGTGGAGAATCTTGTGGTCCCGAGAATGGTTTGTTTTTTAATGGTTGCATAAGTAAACAGAGATTAGGCAGATCTAGTTTAATGATATTTTTTTAATTCTAAATATGTTGAAGTTCTAATTTTGGTGATATTTGATATCAATTATACGGAGGAGTCGCATATTTATTTGCATATCTAATGTCTAATATCTTAATTTATATCTAAATGTCAATAATATTGATTTAACTGAAGCGAAACATATTTTACATGCATACATTTTGATATATTTAGCCAACAAGATGCTATTAGGTATATGTGACATCAAAGGGTGTGTTTGGGCGGAGAAAAATGTGCGTACGTAACAAGTACTCAGGGCTGCATACAGTTAGGTTATATGGATGTTACATTTGTGTTATACTCATGTAACCTCCATATAACTAACATGTAACCTCCCTAAATGTACTCAGCCCGCGTACTTGTTATCTACTCAAATTTTTCTCGAGCAGGGCGATAGCAAAACTGCATTTTGCCTCTGCTCTCATAAAGNATAATATATATATAAAATATATATATATATATATATATATATATATATATATATGAAATTTCTCTTAGAATAGTTTGTTTGTGTTCACCTTGATTTATATATTCTTTGTGCTCTACTTGAAATTGGTTCTTTTTTTAATTGGGATTGGAACTTACACTATTCTACAATAAAATATGTAGAATCACTTGATCACATGATCTATTGTGATTAATATTTAGACATAAAATATATAATATAATATTAGATAAATAACATAGATCACTTTTTTTATTTAAAATTTGAGTTTAAAAAATTTATTTATTCTCAACTCTGTTCTAATATATGATTAGAACAGATGTACTTAATATTTGAATAGAATAGATCTATTTGCAAAATGCTTTTTTTGACGGTACCATATACATGTCTTGTTTTTGGATTCATTTTGCGTTGCTTTTTATTTTTACTTGGTTATGAGATATGATAGGGTATTTTATACTTCATCATGATGGCCCTGAAGAAGTGCGTGAAAGGATTAGGGAAGAAGTGCGTGAAAGGATTAGGCAACACTTGGTTCCCTCATTATAGGTATGGCCAGACTCCTTTAGGCTCCATCCAATTTTCTGCCATAATATAAACAACCAAACAGTCCTGGATCTCATGTTAAATGGTTATATTCCAAATCATAAAAGCCTCCTCCACATCTTCTATCATTCACACTCCAAAACAAAATTGCTCAGCCCATCAATAATATGACAGACGTTAGCGGGGTCATCCCTACTCCTTAGTTCTTCCCCCCACACCCACCTTTCGTTGCGGATTTAGTGGGTACAAGCCAATAATATAGGGTGCCTGTAACTTCGCCACTGTAAGCCACCCGTCATTTCTGCTTTGCGGCCTGGGTCGAGATGGTCTACATCAGCTCGTACGATTATAAAGTTTTATTACCGAGCAGAGCTCATTTGTTAATTTGTTTTTAATTTTGTGGATCACATTGGAAATTGGGGAGCAGCAAGTGGGAAATGGCGTGCAGCGTTTCTGCAGCTGGAGCGCTGCTTTGCGCAGTGGATCACGGCTGGAGCTCTGACGGTTGCACCCACTTTGATTTCCTTTTATGGACTGTGATGCCCTCCTTCACTAATTTGTCATCGCAATGCACCGGCGGAGGGCGGCAATAGGACCGGCGGTTGTCCTCATATCCTGGAAAAAATATTACCTCAGGAGTATTGATGCATCAGTACTCCTGAGGTAATATTTTTTCCATATCCTGAGTTCGGATGAAATAATTTTTTCCTCCACGCTCTGATTAGTTCAGAAACAGGAAATGGCTTTTATCTAGCGGTGTACCCTGAGCCAAGCCTGATTCATGCCTAACTCGACCCTAGCTCTTAATGATGACACTTAATGATTTCGACCTGAAAATTAAATTATGGCGAGTTTACCGGAGAACATTGAGCTTGAGCTTGAGCTTGGACTTGAGTGCATGGCTCGATAATCTTGACACGTGAGTTTGTTAACGAGTAGAGCTTGAGCCAACTCAATTTATACTTCTATTTTTACCCTTAACATTATTTATCTCCAGCTTCCAATTGTTTATATGGAATTGAGGGCGATTCAGCCTTTAGGAGAGCATTTTAATGCCAAGATTATATTTTTCATCTATAATGGATTTTTATGACTGACCATAATTTTGTTATCATCAAAATTTAAATTTATTTTTTATGAAATATGAAAGATTTAGACGACATAAACGTAGTTATAATGTAAAGCTAGATGTTGGATATGTAAATACCTAGGAGTTTGGTGGTATGTAAATGCCCCTGATAAAAATTATTATAATATGCATTTTGATTTGGTATCTAAAAATCTTGGGCCCACTTGCACGTCACATCCATGCGCTCTAAAGTTGAAGCCCTATATGGACCGAAATATTGTTATTTGCAAATCAAGCTATAAGTCTTTATAATAATAATAATTATTATATATAACACCTAAATTTTAATTTTTAGATATAAAACACCTTATCAATCAATGACTGAAAATGCTCATTTCACTTTTTAAAACTAAAGTAGTTAGAATTTTATGAGATATGGAAGATTTTTAGTGGTAAAAATATAAAAAATCAAAATTAACGTGCTAGATGTGAAAATACATGGTATGTATGTAAATGTTCTATTTTTTTATTAGGAAGAATTTTAAAATCATTAAATTATGTCCTAAATAAACTCAATATAACTTCTTATTAATTCAGCATATATTACAGTACTCAGTCCAAGCTAATCGAACGGCGTTAAGCGACTCAAAACTAGTATTTTGCTTTGGTCATACAATTCAATAAAAGTATAAACGTATACAGCGTCATGGAGCAACTAAAATTCAGCTTTTTTAGCGCCTAAGCATCATTAATTTCCAACATAAATAGAAGAAATCCTAATTATAATGGTGAACTACATAAATTATCATTAGACAATGATTTAATGCAAAACCATCTCATATTTGAAAATTTCTAAATAAATATTTAAGATTCTTAAACTCTAGACCTAAAGTATATCTATTTAATAAAGAAAACTTTAAATAATATTCTAAAATTCTGGTATTTTTCTTAATTAAAATATTTTCAATAGGATTATGCACTTATCCACCCTACATAAAAATTAAAGAGATCTAACGGTGCAGAGGAGAAGAGTGCGACGAAGGTGGCCCCATTGTAAGGTGATTGTGAGGGGGCCACCTGACCAAATGAGCCAAGCCAACCAGGACAAAACTAATTGTACCACAGAGCGAACAAGAAGATGATCAAATGATCCAAACACGAGTTATTCGATTGAAGACTATATGAAAGAAAATTTAAGCCTAATGCTATAAAAAAGCAAATTTGAGGTGGAAGCCTGCCCCCCAGTAGGGTCCATCTAAAAAAAAGACCAAATTCTATTAAGTATCTCAAACTCTATCAAGAATCAAGGATAGTCAACCAAGTTGGATCAGTTGCGGGCCATACCAACCAAGTGCAATCGAGCAAGCTAACCTCTCAAGTCAACTAAGCTTTAGTCGACCAAGCCAAACATCTGCTAGACGACAAATAAATACATATAAACTACTAAAAATATTCTAGACCCTTCTTAATCGGGGGTCATCTCCCTGTTCCCAGGCCCCCCAAGTACAACCAACCAAGCTAACCTCGAGTCAAGTAACCTTCGGTCCGCCAAGCCAAACATCAGCTAGACGACAAATACATACATGTAAAATACTAAAAAAATTCTAGACCCATACAACTATAACACTCATTAAGCATGCATAATCACAAACATGGTTATTAAATTTCTATAGGTATGAGTAATAAGTGTATACAAAGATAAATTTTCAATACAACACATACAACTATACTATATATAATAAAATGATCCAAAATTATCCAAACAATACTGTATATATAGAGAGAGAGAGAGAGAAAGAGAGATCAAATTCCTATTCTAGCTCATCTATTATGGCCGGAGGAAAAGCTGGAACGGCTGAAGGGCATGGTTCCGGCAAGAGTGGCGAAGTCACAGGGGCTGACGATGATTTAGTCGCCGGAGGCGACAATATGAAAGGATTAGGAAGAGTCGGCACTATGACGATCGCTGGTGGACTCGCTTTCGGAGACGACGCCTCCGGGTTCGGCAGCGGCCACCACTTTGGCAGCGGAAATGGAAAAGGATTCGGAGGAATCGATAAGCCGGGGATCATCGGCGGAAGCTCCAGCTTCGGCAAGCTCGGAATATTGGGCAGCGGCGGCCATGCGCACGGGAGAGG
>JXCR01145411.1:11486-31856 GCA_002079205.1 Phalaenopsis hybrid cultivar | reverse complement strand
TTTAATTAAATTTAATATATATATATATATATATATATATATATATTTAATTTTGAAAAATGAGACCGAACATGTATCATATATTCAATAGTTTAAATAATATCCTCAATGTCCTTCCTTATTCCTCTGCATTGAAGACCATTCTTTATCGATCAAAGCCACGTCTCAGCTTCGATCGCTGTCACCTCAGACCTCTCTGGGGAACCATAGTATCCACGACAACCATAACGGACAAACTCTCTCTCTTTCTCTCTCTCCAAGCATGAACATTCACCTCTGATGTGTGTCATGTATGACGATCGTCAAGACGACCTATAGCCTGCTCCGTAGCCCTCTTCTAAGACAAGTCCAAGGGTAAACCAGAAGAACCAACTCCTCCCTCACGATCACCGGTCCCTAACTTAGGCATAACTCTCTTCCCACTCGTTCCTTTGCAGAAGCTTCACCCGCCGGCTTGCGCTTTATGTCTGACTTACGAGCCTTTGCCCGCATATCACTCATGGCTTGGAGGAGGGCATGTTTATCGGCAGACAATGCTCCTTCACCAGACATCACGACAAACACGAAGATGAAAAGGCAGAAGACAAAGAATCAGGAAGAAGAGGAAATGACGCATACCTCCCTTTCCCTAAGGACTATTTATTGTGATCCAGGCATGAAAATCCAACTTAGTACATTATTATTCAATAATGTTATTTAGTTATTTTGTACCTCTAAAAAAGATTTTCTTATCTTTCTGTGCAGTGCAGCTTTCAAGGAGTAAGAGAATCGACGAACTAAATATGTATATGATAAATATGCTAGCACCAATCTCAAATAGATGGATGACTCAGAAAAAATATATGATTGATCAAACGTAACTCATAGACAACCGTCTGATTTGGACAATGGCGAATGGAGCACCTTGTTAGAGCGATCGATAGAGCATGCCGGTGGATCTCTCATAAGCCGATAATTGGTCATCACGCCGATCGACAAGGAGTATTCTCTCGGATTAGATATCGACGGAGCCAAGGCTCAGTAGGCGGACGGTTAACTTCCTGTCAATCGAATCAATTTTCTAATTTTATTATATTGAAATATCTCTGTAAATTACCAAAAAGTCCCTTACAAATCAATGGTGAGGGGACTAATGTGTAATTTTGTAGTGTTGGGATCTGTGTCTATAAATAGGAGGTTTATGTCATGAATAAAGGAGGAAACTCTTTTACTATTCCTTATTATACTCTCTCTCTCTCTCTCTCTCTCTCTCTCTTGCTCGCTCGCTCGCTCATAAAGAACGCTCTACACCTAGTGTGTGTTTTTTGGGAATTTTTTTATTCAACAATTCATATTTATGATCTTGAAATATTGTAGATGTGATTGTCTTTATTTGAAATAATGTCAATCATAAATGAACCAAGCATACATAAAAGTTAATTGTTATTACATTCATCGAAAGTATGGTTATTTTGTTTGTTCATTCTTTTGGGCAATCATCTGATTACTCCACCCAATCTCATCTTCACAAACTGTTTCACAAACTCTACAGCAAATTGAAGTATACGTTTTCTATGCTCTCTTGATTTCACATGGTTGTTCCTAAAATTTGTTATTATACCTTTTTCCGTAGATAATATTACACACTTCTTTCTTCTCCCTTTTTTGTGTCTATAAATAGGACTTATGAAAAGATTTTGAAATTTGAACTAAACATTGAACTCGACTAAGTATAAATTTAAGGTTCAAAAGTTTTAGTAGGATTTAACCCCTGGTGATAATGTAATAAAGCCTTAAATTATTTTGTAATTATTTTAATTACATAATAATTATGCAATTAATATCTCATAAAAATAAGAAAAGTCCTATGAAATATGAATAATTTATATGAAATAACATGCATAAATTTAGATTTGAACATTTATGACCAACATCTTTTTTAAAGACAATATAGTTACACTTCGCTTTTCATCTACCAGAGAATTAATTCATGAATTAAATTAATACAACAACAACAACAACAAGCCTTTATCCCACTAAGTGGGGTCAACTACATGAATCCTCTTTATCCATTGCATACTATTGACTGTCATATTTTCATTTAATTCTAATAAATTAAGATGATTTTTTATACAAAATGCTCAAGTCTTTCTATGTCCATCTCTTTCTTAACAGAAGTTGAATCTAAAACATCTACTATTCTAATCGGATCATTACATGGTCGGCGTTTAACGTGACCAAACCATCTAAGACGACTCTCTCTAATTTTATCCACCACTAGAGCTTCACCAACTCTATCATAGATATATTCATTTTGCATTTTGTCTCTGAGTGTCAAGCCACTCATCCACCTAAGCATTCTCATCTCAACAACACTTAACTTTGTTTTATGTTTCTCATTCTAAGGCCAACATTTTGCGTCATAGAGCAATGTAGGTTTCACTATCATCTTATAAAATTTTCCTCTCAGTCTAAGCGGTATCTTTTTATCACACAATTGACTCGATATATTCCTCCACTTAAAGCAATAACTTGAATTCTACTAATAACATCTTCATCTATATCACTATCACTTCGAACAATTGACCTGAGATATCTAAACTATTCAGACCTATTAATGATTTGATCAACCATAGTTGCAACTCTGCCACTAGAGCTACTACTAGTAAAACTACATTCCATGTATTTGATTTTATTTCTACTCAAACGATGGTCTTTAGTCTCTAATATAGACTTCCATAATTCAAGTTTTTTCTGAACTCTTTCTCTAGTCTTATCTACAAGAAGCATATCGTCAGCGAAAGCATACACCAAGGTATATCCTCTTGTAAATGTTCAGTAAAAACATCCATAACTAAAGTAAAAAGTATGGGATTAAAACCAATCCCTACTATAATCCAACTGAAATAGGAAAATATTGGGTCAATCATCCTTCTGTTCGAACACAAGTAACAACTCTAGTATGCATATCCTTAATGACTTGAATACAAGTAATATCAATACCTTTCTTCTCTAGAACTCTTTGAAGGATTTCTCTTAAAACCTTATCATAGGCATTTTCTAAATCAATAAAAATCATATGCATGTCTTCCTTATCCTCCATCAAACCTCTCAATAAATGTATAGCATCCATAGTAGACCTGCTCTGCATAAATCCAAGCTGATTATAAGAAATTTTTGTAATATCTTAATCTATTTTCAATTATCCTCTCTCATAATTTTAAAGTTAGACACATCAATTTAATTTCTCTATAATTTGCACACTTTTGTGCATCCCTTTATTCTTAAAAAGGGGACCAAAATACACTTCTTCTATTCCTTAGACATCTTTTTAGTTTTTAAAATACTATTAAAGAGTTTAGTAAGCCAAAAAGCTCCTAAATCTCCTAAATATTTCCACACTCAGTTGGGATATCATCAGGTTCTACTGATTTTTCACCATCAGTTTTTTTAAAAGCCTCGTCAACTTAATTTTAATATAAGAGAAAATTAGTATAACTAAAATATTATACAAGTAGAAATAAATTTTAGGAAATATTACTTGTTGTACAGTTGCATTAATCTATTACAAGCTATTTCAAACATTGTATAACATCAATAAAAACGCTCATAAATTAAAATATTGAATGTTGACAATTGGTTCATATCAAATATGAGTCCATAATAATTGTGGAAATAAACATAATAACAAGCATAAAATAAGCAAATAACAAACAAAAATGATTGAAAATGTGATATATTTATTTATGTCCATTCGCCTCAGACCAATGACACCAAGTTTTGCTTCAAAAGAACATATATGAGTCAAATGTCACCATCTACTATATAATAATTAGTCTATAATTTGAGATAAAAATAAGTTTGATTAACTTATGATTTCATTCATACATATAAACATAAATGACAAATTGAGATGATATCCGGTTCAAAAAATTCATAAAGCATAAGAAGTATAAACATAATTCTACAATGCAAAATCAAATTTTCAACCAATTGATCATAAATAAAAGGTAACATTAAACACAATAGCTGAATTTGAAACTAACCAAGTTAACTTAACAAATCTCAAGCAGCTTGATCGTCCTTCGACTGACTTTTTACAGTGCTTCCTGTTCTCTCACCGAACAATTTTATGGGTGAATCGAGTTTACCCGAAATGGTTCACAATCGAATCGGCCGAACGAGAAAATTTAATCGGTTCTTTAAACATTACTTGTGTATGCATATTAATCACATAATAAAAATCAAAACCTGGAGAATTTTCATCATTCATTCCAGCAGCCATTACTCTAGAGCTACATGGCAATCAATAAATCCTTAAGAATGATGGAAGCTATCAGGCGGCTCTAACGAAGTTTGTGCAATTTACTGAATTGTTGCTATCGTTTTCTTCTATTTTATTGGTCTGGTTGTCAGAGATTTAATGCATGCAAGTTGTTTTCATTATTGATCTGATGGTGATTATGATGATTGGCTGTAGGAAAGGAGGAGGTGTATTATATTGGGATTATGATTGGCCCCCTAACTGATAGCTATTTGATACATAGAGGAAAAAAGAATAGAAGATGCTGCTGGATCTCAGACGTGGCTTATTTCTGGATTAGATATTATGTGGTTGTCATATACGTGGGAGATATAATCACAGACATGAATATGAGGCTATAGGATATGACAATGATATCATGATACGGCATAGTTATAAATGTAGAACATAACACTTCTTGGATTCAATAAACTATTAATATGAAAATTTTTTACTATGGTACACTGAAGTTATTATTGGATCAGACAAAATTTTCTACAGATGAAAAATATTAGAACATATTTAATAATAATAAAATATTTCATCACACAAATATTTATATTGGGTAATGTAAATCATGGAAACCGATTCGAGAGATTTTAAGCAAAATTTTGAATAGAAGAATACTGTTGGATCTAAATTTTTAATGTAGGCATACCCAAGGAATAGAGCGCAAGGAACCAAGAGAGAGAGAGAGAAGAAGTGAGAGTGACATAGTGATTGCCCCTAGCAAGGCAAAGTGAGGATGTTCCTCGTGCTCTCAGACCTATTTTATATATTAAAAAGAATCATTACAAAAGGAGAGAGAAATGCATAAATGGTTGTAAGGCTTAAATGGGTTCCCTTCTACATGAAATTTTTTTTCTTATTTATAGATGATAAGGGGGATCTAGTAAATTACACCAATGCTCGTGCAAGTTGCAAGTCATTATGCTTCTGAGCGTTACAAGTCATAAACCCCTCCAGGAGGGGGAAAATCTAAGAGTTCCCTCTAGGGCTAGCAAATCTAAGACTCCCTTCCGGGGCAAGCAAATCAAAGACTCCCCTCCTGTGGGAGCAAATGAAAGGCTCCCCTCCAGAACAAGCAAAATACCAATCTTCACCGTCAAGCATAAGAAAACTATGTCTCTAAACTCGGAACAGGTAAAAGCTCTGAAGCTGGTTCTCTACTCAACGGAGACGAGTTCTGCAAAGAGTACGACGCAAATCACACCAAAATCAAGTTTTGTCAGTTAACTCGGGAAGGCAGCTACAAGATACACCTAAGTCGTGACGAAAGTTGAGGCCCGATCGAGACGATGAACTGATCGAGCAAACGAGGCACAGGCTTTGTAAAACTTGAGCCAAGTGGTCAACGATCTACAATACATCAATACGGACCAATGTTTTCTCTAAAAATTTGAGTTCTCTATCAACATAAATGTTCAACTGTTATAAGAAATAGCTCAGTAAAGGAAAACTGCAAAGTCAAACATGAAAATGTTGTCTAAGAGATAAATAAGGCAAATAGTCAGTCAAAATCAGTCATAACGTCGACCGAGACCCGACCGAAAGTTTCAAGTGAACACTTTGGAGCCGGTGAAACAGAGCGCTAAGAGACATTGAAATTAAGGGTAAGTATTACATCTGCATTTAAAGTCTCTAATTCTTATTGTAGCTTCACTATCAAGAATCAAGAGAGACTTGAGGGCTTTTATGTATGTTCGGAAAATGCTAACGTGATAGATCAGTCATTTGTCTTATTCGGTCGGTCACCCCAGCGGATCGACAGGGCTCATCGCTGGATGGATCCAACAACAAAACGTTTCCAATTGAGACTATAAAAACTTGTAACTCTCAGGGATGATGGTGTAATTTACTAGATCCCCATTTAATCTATAAATAGGAGGATCCTTTTCATGTATAAGGGAAGTTATTTAAGCTTTCCAGCCATTTAGGCATTACTCTCACCTTCTCTCGTAACGATTCTTTTTAATATATAAAATGGGTCTGAGAGCCTGGGGAACGCCCCACTTTGCTCGCTAGGGCCATCGTTGTGTCACTCTCCTTCTTCTTCTTCTTCTTCTCTCTCTCTCTCTCTCTCTCTCTCTCTCTCGGTTCTCTATGCTCTATTCCTTAGGAATGCCTACATGAAAAATTAAGATCCAACAAACACAAAATAATAAAAACAACAAACACAAGATTTAATGTGGAAAACTCTAGAACGAGAAAAAAAATCATGGAGCTACTCCGCACCAAAAAATTCACTAATAAGAAAATGAAGAGAATCGTACAAATGACAACATACTCAAACTTCTCTACAATTTGGAAGTCCATGGCACTCATGTCCTTTCATTTGCACAAGAGATTCGAAATAGAACACATTTCTATCAGCAAAACAGAAACCCTCGAGTGAAAAATTGTCTATAGTTATTGGTGTCAGGGCTCCAAAGAGGCATTGTATCTGGGCACTACAATGCGTGTTTTTGAGTTCTAAACTTTAATCGGGCGAGGAGGCACCATCTTTCGAGCATTGGGGTGCTGCTGGCTCGGCACACTAAGGCTCTATGTACATGAATAAATTTGAGGTCTCTGAGTGACAATGGATTAACACAATCAAGTTGTACAAAATAGTAATTTATTCATGGTCAGTCATGTTGGCTTTATTTAGAAGTCCATATTTATAATAAAAAACTGTGGCTTAATTTATGATGTGTTTGACGCATGTTGGAGCCTATTGAAGCCGTACTTTTGTCCAACTTGTGCTTGGAACGTACACGGAGGTCATTCAGAAGTGTTTTTACTAACAAAAGAGAATTGAAAGTGTTAGAAATTTTGAATCTCTTTCTCTATCTTACCTAATAATTTTTATTTCTTCCAGGAAGGAAAATGTTTTATATAAAAAAGGGACATGCATTAAGAACAACAAACCAGCAAAGCTAGTATTATTTAAGCAATTAAGTGCTCTCTTGAGCTTGTTAAGTTGTCAACTTGACGACAAAGCATCCATAAACAAAAGCAGCTGGTTTTATTCTAAACAAATTGCTATGCTTTTCTCCATTATTGCCATCGCATCAGATGAGGGAAACATCGATCTTCCCTCATGGCCGCTGCCATGATTTCTCTTCTAGTCCTTTCACTCGTAGTGCCTTCCTAGTCTTTCTTTTATTGTTAGGTCCTATAGAGACTTTTATGGTCTGCAAAACATTAATTAGGCTTATTTATTCTTTTTGTTATGAACCCGTGAGACCATGAGCCGAAAGAGCTTCGTGTACTTTTGGTTCTTAAGGGAATTCAAAGTAATATATTATAAATTTAGATGATTTGGTCAAGTAGCACTTAAAATAATCTACATAATAATAAGGTACATTATTCATTAGTTTTCTTTTAATGTGTTATGTATAAATTAAAATGATTATTTATATACAAACGAATTTTTATAGATTAGCAATTTTAGAGTGAGGGTTGTGACAAGTGCATTAGAAGTGAAAAAAGAGATGAAGGATAACGTCAGTTGTCTGGATGTGCAGATGACGACGTGAATTCAATTGCACCGCTGTCGTATTCAGTACATCATCTGACATAAATTATTTATAAATCGAATGTCCGAGTTCAACAAATTTGGTCATAAACTTAGGGTATGTTTGGGGCAGCTGCAGCTTATCCAGTTTATCCCGATACTCTGTTGATCAACTTCTTATCCTGATAAGTTTGATGAATGTTGGGTTTGTGATTTTAGAAAACAGATGATTCTAGATATATGATTAGTCTACCTCTGTTTTGGATAATCTGTCTAGCTGTTTGGTTTATGCAATTGGAAAATAAATGATTTGTAATTTTTTTTTAAAATTGCAGAAGAAACGTGCAAATAAACAGGACAACGGCGTTTTAAAAACGCCGCCCGTAATTTTAAGCTGTCCCAAACAGGCTCTTAATAGTAATTGCAAACTAATTACTTCAAGATTGAAATGCTTTTATGTAAACCTTAAGAACACTATACATACATATAATATATCTGTGATTAAAACCAATGGCAGTTCAAAGGTGAAAATTTAGGCTGTGTTTGAGGGCAACGATGCAGTGACGCACAAAATTGTCAAGCGTTTGACAAAACTGTGTTTTGTTTGATTTTTCATAAAAGTTGCGATGGGAAGCTGTGTTTTATAATCTGACTTCGCTTAAGGGTCCGTTTGGGGCAGCTTATAAGTGCGGACATCGTTTTTAAAACGTGAAAACGTTGTCGTACCGTTTGGTTCGCACGTTTCACCAGCTTATCCGAAACTGCATATGAGTTTTTTACACTAAAAGCAGGCCGCGGGTTGACCCTTGCGGCCGGCCCGCGGGCCGCGTTTCAGGATAAGCAGCTTATCCTGAAACGCACAAGCTGCCCCAAACGGACCTAGTGATGTTTGAAAAACAAGACTGGCGAGTTCTACCAGGGTCGAAAATGAGGCGTTAATGCAGAACGAGGAGATGGTGATGGGTTCTATGAAGATATGAACCGTCTCTCACGAGGAGTAAACAGCCGCTCTTCCCAATTCTGATTGATTCCTTGATTCGACTTATCGCGTGAAGGGTCTTATGCTTCTCAAAATTCCACGTTTTTCCCATTTCGGCATTTACGTCGCCTAAATATTAAATTATATGTGTGGGGGCATTTACATGCAGACCACACAATCTTGCCTATTTATAAGTATTGCATTTAATCATTCATATTTATATGCATAACTTTATGAAAATCTTTAACATCACTTCAAAAATATCATCATTATTTTCTTTTAAAGTGAAATATATATTTTCATGTATAAATTTATGACATTAACATGTTATAAGTGTAATTATAAAATTTTGAATGTTAGATATCTAAATACATTAGAGGCAGGTGTAGACTCAGGTAGGGTTCATTGGGGCAATTGTCTTCTCTTATATTCAAATTTTAACTTATATGATAAGACAATTTGATTTTTTGCCCCTCATGAAATATCACTTTGTTATTCGTTGTTTTAGCACATCCCACGTTGGGTCTAGGGAGACAGTTTTCTCTCCCTAAAAAAAGAGGTTGACTCTAACCTTAATTAGAGGTGAAATTTTTGAATTGGCTATGACAAATCTTTTGTTGAGAAATATAAGGCAAATTTTAGCCTCATAATTGGATTTTATCTTGATTTTTTTTTGTCGGCTGATTTTATAGTTCTATTGAGTTGAATTGGGTTCATTGTAGCATTCCTTTTCAAATCCCTTCTAAATTTTAATTATATCCCTTAAGAATAGATCAGATCATGAAAGTAGTATATTTTCTTAGATCAGGTTGATTGGCACTTTTGCTAGAAATTAATTAGGATAATTTACTTTTGACTTAAAACTTAATTGATTAAACATAATGAATAGGTTATGATGACTTAGTGAGTCAATATTGGAGTTTCTCGAGTCGGTAAATACTCTTTGTGTGAGAGTACTGAGCCAAATAAAAAGAGAGATAAATTGGGATATCATTTCTCTCTTGTTCTCCTCGTGGTGTTTGAAGATATGAGAATACTCGAATTATTTTGATTGTCTATACCTAATTTAGGAGATTTAAGGCTAACTTGAAGTTACATGATTATTTTTTTCTTATGTCTTTTTCATTTTTATGTATTTTTTTTTAAATTTTGTTAGGATTGTAACTGTTGAACCCAAATCTGTCATTTGGCTCGTGCCTATAAAGTGACCCATTGACATGCATGGGGGTTCTCTATTTATAAGAGTGGGGGGAAGAGGAAATAACTTTTATGCCCCTGATTAAAAAGGAGCAACAAGGGGCACTCTAGTCTTTTTTTTCTGATGGACTCGTCGACTGGCCGGCTCAAGGCAACTGGTCGTCCACCATTATTGTGGTCGGTGCTTCTAATGGCCGGTCGGCGAGGGGCGGCAGGTCCAAGTGACTGGCTGGTTCAAGGTGGTTGGTTGTGTGACCGACCTATAGAGGGCGACAGACCGAGTGGTCGGTCGGTTCAGTGTGGTCAACCAAATAGGTGGCTTGTTCATGGTAGCCGACCCAGTTGTTGGGCGGCTGGGTTTAGTCGATCAACAAGGTGTGGCCAGCCGAAGGAACCGACCAGCTGAGTTGGGACAATTATGGTGATGGCATCTTTGGTGGTGGCACTCCAATGCAAACCCACACAAAAAATCAGTAATCTCAAACTTATCCAAAAACTCAACCTACTTCATAAATTACAACACAATCCTGATCCTCTATCATAGACTCAAGCAATTAAGTTTTCACATTGACATAAGATTATGACAAAAGTCTTCCATGCTCTCAATCTCAAGCTACATGGGAATTGGTTCCCCCACCCCAACCCCTCTCCAAAATATACTATTCTTGGTTGTCAATGGACTTATACCACCAAATACAATTCAGATTGAATGATTGATTGATACAAAGCCCACTTGATTGCTCAGAAATAGACTATTGTGGTAAGTTTGGCTATTGTGGACTTTGACTAAATCAAATGGGGTATGCCCCCTATATTTCTATTTTTTCACAGTTAAGCTTGCACATTCTAAGCGGGCTTAAGGTGAACCCGTCGTGCCACCCGCCCAACGCCCGGTTCAAGTAAGGAGATGATTGTGTGATTAGATAATAAATCACAAACATGCAACCCACGAGTGATATACATGTGTTTTTTTTTTTTTATGAAAAATTATTGTGTGTGGTTATACACTACTGTACAAAAAGTATGCAACTCTAGTCATCCGGGGCCTGTCCCCCACTCGATTGACGATAGTTTGACTGCATACTAACTAATTAAATTAGTGTCTTTAAGGCTGACCTTCAAAAAAAAAAAAAAAACAAATAAAACTTATTATTTTATTTTCCCCTTACATGAGGAGAAAAATAAATAAAATAAGGGAACCCCTCGTTAATATTTTTTCAAAATTTTGAAAATTAAAAATTTAAAACTATCAATATATATTCACAAGCTATAAAAAAAATAAAAAAAAAGGTAAAAAACAGCAATAAAAGTAATTTAGTAGTGATATTAGCGTTTAGGCTTTGGGATTCAGTTCAATTTTAAGGATGATGCTTCTTATGGTTGAAGATATGCTTTCATAGTGAATTTAGGCATTTCATTGAGGAAATGTGAATAGCTTTTAGATAATTACTTGTATGTGTAATTAGATATTTAATGATGTGATTAATGTGAATAGCTTTTAGATAATTACTTGTATGTGTAATTAAATATTTAATGATGTGATTGAGTTTTTACTAGCCCTAAAAACATCTATGGGTAAATAAAGACATTTATTAATTAAAATATAAGAAAAATATAACATAATTAAACCAATAAATATTTTCTTAAATATTTTCAAATATCAAAGCTTGAATTAAAGATATTAAATTATAACTACAAAAATAAATATTTTACAACAAATTTATATAAATATTATTAAATCATATGCCTCCCAAGTTATAAATAATGTCGAATTAGAGGGTTATGCAAGAAAAGGTGCATTTCACTTTAAAAAAGTTAGAAATAAAGACATTTTTTTTGTAACGTAAAATGAATGTAAATATAAAAGTTTAGATGTGATATGTAAGTAAATGCCCCAAAACATTAATAAATCTATCACTTAAATTTGAGGTATGTATTTATAGAAAATTTTAATTATTGCGTGCGGATGGCGCACAATCTCGCGTGCGCCGTCAAATGATTTTTTTTTTGTTTTAAATAAAAAATATTTAAAAGTGAACCCACTGACATAAACATTTTTGTAAATGAGGAGTTTTTATTGGTGCACCGCACGCATCTCTGTGTGCGGTGGGAGATGTATTTACATATTTAACACCTAATTTTTTTTCTTACATTTATATCACCGAAATATTTCATTTTATATCAAAATTTCCGTTAGTTTAATTAAAAAAAATCATATTTTTCATGGATAACGTAGTAATGCATGCATGTAAAAATTTCTCCAGTTGATAGATTTGTAAATACATTGTAATAAAGTGATATGCCTGTAATTATTCCAATAAAAAAAAAAGACAGATTTACGGATTTAAGGAAGGGAGCCAAATAAGCCATGCAAATCAAGCACAAACTCATTCTCCCTCTCGGCTGGCATTTTGCTTCCGCAGCTGCGACCTTCCTCTCTTGCTCTGGTTCCTTCTCTCTCCTTCTCTGTCCTGTTTCCTGCGATGACTTCGCCATCGGATCTCCTCTCCCCAAGCACGGCAATGTAACACTGGCTCGCTCTAATGCTCAAAATGTCATCTTTCCCAGCCCTCACATTCCCATTCCCACTTCTCATCTTCTCCAAACCTTCCTCTCTTACTCTGGTTCCTTTTCTCTCCCTCCCTCTCCTGTTTCCTGCGATGACTTCGCCAACGGATCTCCTCTCCCCAAGTACAGCAATGTAACACTGGCTGGCTCTAATGCGCAAAATGTCATCTTTCCCAGCCCTCACATTCCCATTACTCCTCTTCCCACTTCTCATCTTCTCCAAAACTTCTCCGCCGCCACCTCTTCCACCATCAAACAACACTTCCTCCACAACACCAGAAATCTCAGCTCTTATTTCCTTCCGCCTCTCCCTCCACGACCCCCTCGGCGCCCTCTCCAACTGGAACCCCTCCTCCCCCAACGCCCCCTGCTCCTGGCACGGCGTCCTATGCTCCCCTTCCTCCCCTCACGTCACCGAGCTCCGCCTTCCCCGCCTACGTCTTTCCGGTCCCATTTCTCCCAGCCTATCCTCTCTCCCCCACCTAACCCACCTCAGCCTCCGCTACAACCTGCTCACCGGCCCCATCCCCTCTTCCTTCTCCCTTCTCCCTCACCTACGCTCTCTCTTCCTCCAACACAACTCCCTCTCTGGCCCCTTTCCATCCAACCTCTCCGCTCTCCAAGTCTTCTCGGCCTCCGGCAACTTCCTCTCTGGACCTCTCCCTGCTTCGCTCCCCCCTAACCTCCGATTCCTCGACCTCTCCTCTAACTCCTTTTCCGGCCCCGTTCCTTCAAACTTCACTTCCTCTGCCCCTCGAATTCGATTTCTCGACCTCTCCTTCAACCGCCTCGGAGGCACCGTTCCGGCTGGGTTGAGCCAGCTCCAGTTCCTCCTTTACCTTCGTCTCGACGGCAATCTTCTCGAGGGGACGATTCCCGCCGTGCTTGCTAATTGTTCTTCCATTCTTTATCTCAGCTTGCAAAGCAACAACCTTCGTGGCATTCTTCCTGAGGCGGTGGCAGGGACACCGACTCTCCAGATTCTTTCCCTTTCACGCAACCGCCTCTCCGGCTCCATTCCTTTCTCCGTTGTCTTCAATTCATCCGCGGCCTCTCGCTCTCATCTACGAATACTGCAGTTGGGGCACAATGCATTCACAGACCTGAAGCTGGCGCAACAGGACAGTGCGCAGGCTGCAGCGTCTTCCAGTGTTCTTCAAGTACTGGACATCAAGGAGAACGATATTCATGGCCGAATCCCTCCTTGGATTTTCAATATGTCGACATTGGCAATCTTGGATCTTTCCGGCAACTCGTTCTACGGTCTTCTCCCACCGGATGTTGGAAAATTATCGGCTTTGCGTGAGATGCGGATAGGAAGCAACTTATTAACCGGCCCGGTTCCTGCGGAGATTGGACAATGCGCATCAATCAGAGTGCTTGATTTGGAGTATAATCAATTTTCCGGCGAGTTTCCGGCAGTTTTGGGGACGCTTTATGGTCTGACAAATCTCTACCTCGGTGGAAACCAAATCTCTGGTCTGATTCCGGCGAGTCTTGGCAACCTTTTCAAACTGGAATCGATTTCTTTATTTAGCAACCGTTTGAGTGGGGAGTTTCCGGATGATCTCACAAAGCTAGGGAAATTAATCTTTCTCGATTTGTCCGGCAATGTACTTTCCGGCGAGATTCCTGAAACGATCGGGAGACTGCACAAACTACAAAACTTGAATTTAAGCCACAACAGATTCTCCGGCGGTGTTCCGGCTGCGATAGGAAGCATGTCCGATTTGAGGACATTGGACCTCAGCGACCAGAAAAACCTCTCCGGCGAACTACCTGCCGAGCTCTTTGGCTTACCGAGCCTTCAGATGATTTCTTTAGCCGAAAATTCCTTCAATGGTAATGTCCCTGAAGGATTCAGTAGCCTCTGGAGCTTAGAGCAGCTGAACCTCTCATCAAATTTTTTCTCTGGTTCCATACCAGCAACCTACGGCTTTCTCCCCTCACTGCAAATTCTCTCACTTTCCAAAAACCATATTTCCGGCATGATTCCGGCCGAGCTCAGCAACTGTTCCAATCTAACCACTCTCGAGCTCCGCTCCAACTCCCTGACCGGCGCCATTCTCCCTGATCTCGCCAAACTGCCCAATTTGGCGGTACTCGACCTTGGCCAAAACGATCTTTCCGGTAAAATCCCACCAGAAATCTTACGGTGCCAGTCATTAATAACTCTCAGACTCGACGGAAATCATCTCTCCGGCGAAATACCAAGTTCATTATCCAACCTCTCCCAGCTCCATGTACTCGACCTTTCAACAAATAATTTAACAGGCATGATCCCTTCCAGTCTCATTCTCATGCCTNGGCCGGACATACCGTCTTCAGCCGGGCCCAACACATCGCCTCCCTCCCCGTCCCCAGCATGAGATTCGAGATCACGGATCATTCCTCGTTGGATGTTGTATCTTGTTGGATAAATTTAATATTTTTTCGATTTTTTTGCATTATATTGGCATCCACGTCGCTGTCTGTGGAGAAGGTGGGTCCTGGTGGAGCTGGGAATTCTGCTGGGAGTTTTGTAGCATTCTTTCTACCGCCGGACAATGCAGAAAAAGTAGCCGTTGGGGTTTTTAGCCGACGTCAGGTTACAAGCGCGACTCTTGATGTAGGTATGATGCAGAGGGGAAGCGGGGAATGCTGTTGGGACAGTTAGATAATTTTTTTTTTCTTTTAAAAGATTTAAATTTATTTTCTATTTCTGAGCAGATTTTCTTCGTTTCATGTGGCGGGGGAATATTGAGGTGCAAATTGGTGTCCTTGACGAGAGATGAGATTTGGGTGTGCATGTGAAGTCTGCGCGGCCTTGGGCTTTGAGAGGTGAGCTTTCAGAGAGAGTACAAATAGCGTTTCATGATTTTTTATTTTTATTTTTTTGTGACGGAGGAAAAAAGGTTTGGGATGGTTAATTGAAGCTTTATGCCTCTAATAAAAAAAAATTAGTAGCTACATTATTTATGGAAAAGCTACTAAACTTCAATACAAATAAAAAAAAATTTATTTATTAAATAAATAAATAAATCTGTCACATAAGTATTACTGGTTTTAAAATTTGGACGGACTGTGTTGACCGGTTCAACTATGAATTAATGTTAGAACATGGGTTGAATCGATAAATGGATCTAGTTTCTAGGAAATTAGCATGTTCAAATATTGTTCAATTTTAGCATTTTGATTTTGATAGTTGATGTGTGCCTGAAAATTCGTGGTTGTAGAGTAATGAATTATAGTATTAACATTGCATGAGAATTCAACACACACCCAGATAAAAATGAACAATCAGCAATGAGATCAGAAGTTTTTTTTACATGAAATCTCGTAAAGGAAAAAATCACGGGGTTAGACCCAATTGTAAAAATTCACTATAAATTGATGATTGCAGAGACTCCTTGTCTCTCAGATAGGAAATTATTATTAGGTTTTTCAAGTTAAAATGTCAACCAGCGGCTGTCGGTCGGTGATAGTTTGGTGATGGTTAACGGAGATAGTAGTGCTTGACGGCGGTCAGTGGTTGTCGGCAGCAGTTGGCGGTAATTGACGATAGTCGATGGGTGACAACGACGATCGGCGTTTGTCGATGGTGGTCGACGGTCGGTGGTTGTCGGCGGTAGTTGGCGGTGATTGGCGACGGTCGATGGGTGACAACGACGGTCGTGTCGATGGTGGTCAACGGTCGGTCGTTGTCGGTGGCAGTTGGCGGTGATTGACGACGGTCGATGGGTGACAACGACGATCAGCGTTTATCGATTGTGGTCGACAGTGATCGACGGTGCAAGGACTTCAGCTCCTTCTCAAAGCTTTAAGTTCTCTCGCATGTCTCAAGCCTCCTTCTCATGAGATGGGTGGGGCTCTATTTATAGTGTTTAAAGTGCAATTAATGTAGGAATATGAATCACTTTGATCTAACGATACGAAAAGATTCTTTCGATCAAACGACATTTGATGTACATTTTGGTGTCCTAACGATGTTGGAACTGAGCAATCTTGAGCTCGTTGGATTCGTCTTGTCGAGAAGCTCGATCTAATTTTAGGCTTGCCAAATTTGACATTCATTTAGCCTTTTGATAATGTCTGAAAAACTTCTAAGAGTGGTCTAATGACTTGATCTGAGCTTGATTTGACTCGAATTGGACTAAATTTGATAATATTGGGTTCTTCTTGTTGAGCCGGTCAATTTGACTGTAAGTTTGTTGAAATCAGAGTTCTAGATGAGTTTTTATCGATGTTTGAATTTTTTTTCCTCAAAAAATCGTCTCAAGATCTATGTAATGCCTGAAGATTTGTGTCAAATAATGAAAATTTGATGGAGATAAATAATAGTGATGAAGTTCTCACAAGCTCTCACACTGTTGGACGCAATTCTTCCCGACTTGGTCCAAGCAGATATCTACCTTCCTTATATAGCCTTTATTATTTGTAGTTTATATGCTTTCCTTATTTGCTTACAACTGTTTAATTAGTTTTCTTAATTACTTCTCAAGGGTGTGGTACCCTTTATTTAGTTACAGCCACTCTTCGCATTTTCTCTGTAGAAGTGTGGAGGCAGGAGTTTGGAGTAGAAAATTTACTCTTTATTGTTGGAATTACTGAAATTTTCTTAATCCTTCTTCCTCTGGCCGGTCCTCTGCTGGTTTCTTGTTTGTTCAATTAAGCTCAACTTCAGATTGATATCAGATTCAGGAATGGTGGATAGCACCAGAACCTCGACGCACGCTGATGATAGTAGTCGGGAGCTATTATGGGAAATTGCAGGTATATCTCGAACGGCGGGTCGACAACCTCATTTCAAATTTCCAACTTTTTATCACAAAAATGTGACATGAGCTACAATTCCTTCGCAATGGAGGATCGATAACCCCGTCAACCACATTGGTTATCTCAACACCCGCAAAACTGATCGGAGACACCAATAGAGGGACTCGCGATCGATAATGAATCACTTCCACAACACAACCAACCTCTGAGTTTGGAGCAAGCCCGTATCGATGACATACTACTACAGTCACAAAACTCGCTTTTCCAATTCCAATTCTGATGATGACGACCTTACTAGATGAAATTCCAAATCAAAGTCGCCCAAGTCGAGATCGTATCTACAATGACTATAAAGCTAAGATTGATATTCTTTACTTTGATGGCCATCTTCATATTAAAGATTACTTGGATTGGTAGCAGACCGTGGAAGCATTCTTTGGGTATAGGGATGTAGATATCAAAAACAGGTTGTCTACGTTGCTTTTAAAATGTCGAGTAAGTGCATGGTGGCAGCAATTAGTGCAATCTCACCGGAGAGAAGAAAGAAGTCCAATTAAAAGTTGGGCCCGATTGAAACTGCGCTTACAACCACTTTTTACCTTCTGATTATGAGCAAATTCTATATGTGCAATTCCAAAGATGCACACAAGGAAACCATTCTTTTAGTACTTACATGGAAGAATTTCACCGTCTTAGTGCCCGTAATGATCTCCATGGGTTTAATCAACAAACAACGGCTCAATATATTGGAGGATTAAAAGAGGCAATACAAGACAAATTGAAAATGAATGTTGTCTGGTCACTCTCACAAACTATAAACTATGCTTACAAAGCTGAGTTCCGGTTAAATCAGACTCCACGTCCATTTAGCCAATGCAAATTGTTCACATATAGTTCCCTAGATGGAGGTAAAGGGTTATACCAAAATGTTCAAACTGCCCCTGCCCCCTTGGTTAATTCAATTTCTACTTCGAGCGGAAGGGATGATAATCCTACTAATAAACTGACAACTCATAAAATTCATTTATATCAATGACTGGTACTTATCAAATGTTTCAGATGTTTTCAACCTGGCCGCTATTCCAATGAATGTCCTAACGAAAGACAGGTTCAGCTATCCACAGGAGAACTGGATAGTGGAGATGGAGATTGTGCGCAAAATCCTTTTGATGGGGCTGATGTGGATGAAATTCCTGCTGATGAAGATGTCTTCATAAATTGTGTCCTACATAAGGTACCGCCTGCTCCAAAGCAACCTATTAAGTTCCAATGTAATGCTATTTTTTGGATTGGTGCACTATTGAAGGTAAAGTGTGCGATCTGATTGTAGACAATGAGTGTACCAAGAATGTGATCTCCAAAGCGCGGTAAAAGCTCTCCAACTAAAGAGAATTAAACATCTCAAACCTTACAAAATTAATTGGATTAAATTAGGAGATAACGTGATGGTGGAGAGTTGTCTCAAGTTACTTTCTTTATTGGGATGAATTGTAGTTGTGAAGTCTCTTGTAACGTCACTCACTGTGATGGATGTTTGCCACCTGATCTGAGTAGACCTTCGCAATTCGATTTGGGTGTTTGGTATGATGGGCAATCAAATGCCTACACATTTGAGTGGAATAAAAAGAAACATCGGCTACTACATTCCCATCACATTCAAGCATCTCATACACAAGATAAATCAACCTATCTAGTTGTCTCGAGCTCTCAGTAGCTGACGAAATGCATTAACCGTGACGTGGCTTATGCTATTTTTTTGGTTGAACCAAATTCTACCACACTTCATTTACATTTATTAACTCAATCTCTCATTCACGAATTTTTCGGCACCAAACTTGGTGCCTTACTGGATCAACTACCTCCATTGAGATCAATTCAACATCATATCAATTTAATTCTTGGATCTAATTTACCAAATCTTGCTCATTACCGCATGAGTCCCAAAAAACACCAGAAACTACAAGAAATTGTATATGACTTATAAAAAAGAACTTCTTCCGCCATAGCTCTAGTCCTTGTGCTGTACCAACTTTGATCGTGCCCAAGAAAGACAGATCCCGAAGAATGTGTATAGAAAGTCACACCATCAACAAAATCATGTTAAAATTTTAATTTCCTATGCAGGAGCACATTAGACATCCACTCCCACCGCCGCTCCCTCACCCACCCTCACCCTTACCTCAACCTTGCAGGAGCTAAAATTTTATCTGAATTAAACTTGAGGGGTGGGTACAACCAAATCTGTCTCCATCCAGGTGACGAATGGAAAACAACATTCAATACTAGGAAAGGGTTATACGAATGACAAGTGAAGCCTTTTGGTTTCTGCAATGTATCCGTTGCTTTCATGAGGCTAATGCGGTACCCACTTAGGCATTGGAGGTCTTTTATCTAGGCACTATTAACTAATTTCAACAAGCCAATTTTTTAAAATTGAAGAAACATATAAGTATTGGTCATATAATAGGGATTCTAGAATTCAAGAAACTATTTCAGGTAGAACTGATGCTTCAACAATTGGGATTGAAGCTCTTTTATCTCAAGGAGCGAAACCAGTGAAATTCTTTAGAGAAAAAATTGAACACAACACGTCAAAAAGTGGTCTACCTATGACAAGAATTGCATGCAGTTATTAAGGGTTTAAGGAATTGGGAGAATCCATAGATTTATTCTTCAATTACACACATACCATATAGTTCTTATTTATATAANACTATTAACTAATTTCAACAAGCCAATTTTTTAAAATTGAAGAAACATATAAGTATTGGTCATATAATAGGGTTTCTAGAATTCAAGAAACTATTTCAGGTAGAACTGATGCTTCAACAATTGGGATTGAAGCCCTTTTATCTCAAGGAGCGAAACCCGTGAAATTCTTTAGGGAAAAAATTGAACACAACACTTCAAAAAGTGGTCTACCTATGACAAGAATTACATGCAGTTATGAAGGGTTTAAGGAATTGAGAGAATCCATAGATTTATTCTTCAATTACACACATACCATATAATTCTTATTTATATAATATAATACTTTTCACGACCTATTACATATATATATATATATATATATATATATATATATATATA
>JXCR01145409.1:11906-29833 GCA_002079205.1 Phalaenopsis hybrid cultivar | reverse complement strand
TGCTTGCGGGGCGACTAGCGGCGAGAATAAAAGTGTGACTGTTAAGCGGGAGGGATGTGGATTAGTTGAGAAAGGATAAACACCACTTGGTGATCTATATACAAGCCAAAGCACCTTGGATACAACCCCCAAACGAAAGTGGAGGCATTGATGGATGTCCCGATACAAAACACGAAAAACTAACTCTGAACCCTCACGAAAGCAAATATATAATAAGCGGATCACAAGAAGTGTCCCAAGAGGTTCAACTGAATCTTCAGAAGGAAGTAAACAGATCAATCATGTTCAGACAAACACGTAAGACACATGTTTTCGATTGTGAGAAGTGCCATATGCAGGTCGCGGTTGCGTCTGTCTGGTCATTGGATTCCCCCGGTAGTCTTACGGAGTTTGAGGAGCTTCAAACTCATTTTTTGAAGCTTTTGTTTGCATATTGACGGTGACAAAACTGTTGTAACCTTCCAAGGCTGCAGAATCTTTGACTTTGGCCCTAGAAGTATCTAGATCTCACTGTCGATTGCACTCTCCCAAAACATTTGAGTTTTCCCCACTTGCAAACAAACATCCATATCGATCCTATTTTTTGGGGGTGCACTACAAAATTGAAGTTAGACTGCATGTGAGGTATATTTTCATGAATCCTCCTAAAGTAATCCCATGTTGATTCAACCTGATCTAAAGTGATGGCAACCTTAATATACCTTAGCGGTGATGACCATGGTGATAAACTATTAAACATGACATTTTGAAACTCTCAATGTAGTATCTGGCCTAGGACTGAAATTGACACTCTTGTCCCTCATCGGTCATCACTAAAACTGATTCTACAAACGCTTCTCTGCTAGCACGTGTACCCGTAAGACCTTAAACTTTACAGGCGTTAGGACTATGCGCTTGCCATTCTTGGTGATGAAGTAGGTGTTCCTAAACCCATCAGGATAAGTCCTACAGTCAAACTGCCATAGTCTCCCCAACAAGATTGTAGACATCTATGAGCACCACGTCGCACCATACTCGATCCTGCAGCTGGTTCCCAATCGAAAATTTCACGAGACCTGTAATTGCTAGCTNACACTTCAAAGGAAGAATACAATACGACATCCAAAAATTTGAAATAGCAACTGCACGACACAAACACTCTAATTATTGTAGATTTCTGGTTGTTGGTGATGATTGACGAGGGTTTGGAAGGTGGTGGGATANACACTTCAAAGGAAGAATACAATACGACATCCAAAAATTTGAAATAGCAACTGCACGACACAAACACTCTAAGTATGGTAGATTTCTGGTTGTTGGTGATGATTGACGAGGGTTTGGAAGGTGGTGGGATGGTGGACGAGGTGGTTGACAAGTTGGACAGTAAGACAATGGATTTCTGGGTTTCAGACATCAATTATGCGACATTTATCGACGTGACATGACTGTCTGGGATGATGGCTACCAAGGGGAGGGCTGAAACAATGAGGAAAGTGGGTATGGAGGGCTATAACAGCAATAACAGCTAATGGGAAGGACTGGAACCGCGATGGTAGCGAGAATGGAGGGTTGAAACTATGATGCGGGATGTGGTGGACTGTCGGGCAGCGAAAGGAAGGCCGTCCTGGGTAGGGAGAATGAGGAAAAGGACTGGGCAGTGAGAAAGTTGCAGGAAAATAGCAAAGTGANTTGACATGACTGTCTGGGATGATGGCTACCAAGGGGAGGGCTGAAACAATGAGGAAAGTGGGTATGGAGGGCGGGCTATAACAGCAATAACAGCTAATGGGAAGGACTGGAACCGCGATGGTAGCGAGAATGGAGGGTTGAAACTATGATGCGGGATGTGGTGGACTGTCGCGCAGCGAAAGGAAGGCCGTCCTGGGTAGGGAGAATGAGGAAAAGGGCTGGGCAGTGAGAAAATTGCAGGAAAATAGCAAAGTGTTGCTTGCGGGGCGACTAGCGGCGAGAATAAAAGTGTGACTGTTAAGCGGGAGGGATGTGGATTAGTTGAGAAAGGATAAACACCACTTGGTGATCTAGATACAAGCCAAAGCACCTTGGATACAACCCCCAAACGAAAGTGGAGGTATTGATGGATGTCCCGATACAAAACACGAAAAACTAACTATGAACCCTCACGAAAGCAAATATATAATAAGCGGATCACAAGAAGTGTCCCAAGAGGTTCAACTGAATCTTCAGAAGGAAGTAAACAGATCAATCATGTTCAGACAAACACGTAAGACACATGTTTTCGATTGTGAGAAGTGCCATATGCGGGTCGCGGTTGCGTCTGTCTGGTCATTGGATTCCCCACGGTAGTCTTACAGAGTTTGAGGAGCTTCAAACTCATTTTTCGAAGCTTTTGTTTGCATATTGACGGTGACAAAACTGTTGTAACCTTCCGGGGCTGCAGAATCTTTGACTTTGGCCCTAGAAGTATCTAGATCTCACTGCCGATTGCACTCTCCCAAAACATTTGAGTTTTCTCCACTTGCAAACAAACATCCATATCGATCCTATTTTTTGGGGGTGCACTACAAAACTGAAGTTAGACTGCATGTGAGGTATATTTTCATGAATCCTCCTAAAGTAATCCCATGTTGATTCAACCTGATCTAAAGTGATGGCAACCTTAATATACCTGAGCGGTGATGACCATGGCGATAAACTATCAAACATGACACTTTGAAACTCTCAATGTAGTATCTGGCCTAGGACTGAAATTGACACTCTTGTCCCTCATCGGTCATCACTAAAACTGATTCTACAAACGCTTCTCTGCTAGCACGTGTACCCGTAAGACCTTAAACTTTACAGGCGTTAGGACTATGCGCTTGCCATTCTTGGTGATGAAGTAGGTGTTCCTAAACCCATCAGGATAAGTCCTACAGTCAAACTGCCATAGTCTCCCCAACAAGATTGTAGACATCTATGAGCACCACGTCGCACCATACCCGATCCTGCAGCTGGTTCCCAATCGAAAATTTCACGAGACCTGTAATTGCTAGCCTTATTCTCCTTCAACCACGTCAATGAATACGAGTGAAATGTCTTTAAGTTGTGAGACTCAATTTGTCTATCATCTATGTAGACGTCACATTCTCGTTGATCTATCTATCTATAATGAGACTAGATACATTTTCTTTCAAAGCGCAACAGGTGCAGAATGTGTTGTGGTGAAGCCACTGTCGATCTCTCGCAG
The DNA here is from genome assembly GCA_002079205.1 of Phalaenopsis hybrid cultivar. Taxonomy (NCBI): domain Eukaryota; kingdom Viridiplantae; phylum Streptophyta; class Magnoliopsida; order Asparagales; family Orchidaceae; genus Phalaenopsis; species Phalaenopsis hybrid cultivar. The sequence continues at coordinate 26,646 of JXCR01145409.1, read as the reverse complement.
CATCAATATGTAAGACTCGTCGGACCATGAGCATCTTGTCCTCATCCGGTGGAAAGTGGTACTGTTGAACCTGTTCTTCAGCTCTCTTTGTTGCTAACGTCCTCCACTGCACTATGCTTGGTGAATGACACAACCACACTCATCGGGCAATTGGAAGTGATGTGTCCAAAACCATAGCTAGGCTATGTTGCTGATGATGCATTTCAAGCCTCTTAAGTAACTTATTGTCTTGTGCTCCTCTGTTTTCGTCAGATCAAATTTTAGCTTGAGCTGCATAAAATTCCCTGTGCACTTATCCACTTATAGGTCTCTCTCTTGTAGATAGTGGAGCCTCAAGAAAAGATCCCGACAGTAGTGTGGGGGTAGGTACTGTCATTGCAACTCTCTTCTCTTTTTTAATGTAGTAATCTTACTCCGTCGCTCTATTTCTCTCCCTTTTTAGATTCTCCCACCCCAACGAGGCGCTCTTCTTCAACTTGATAGCAACTACTTTCACTTTTCGGTCATCCAAAAACTCTTTGTATTCATAGGTCCCCATTCACACTTGAGCCTCTGTATCCTCCAACAATCATTTCATCTTTGTATCCCAAACACTTCATTTTTGGCCTCTTCTAATACTACATCTAAAGTGTCGTGGTCTGTTTTCTTCTCTATTGGAATCATCCATACGAGAGTGATTCAAGTAGTCCTCCCTCTCTTCTCTTGGGATCTCGCTGCAGCGCTTGCCAGTGACCTCTCCATTGGTCATTTCCTTAATATTATCAAGTTTTCGTGGCACTCGGTTGAGTTGTTGTTGTTATTATTCCATGCTAAACTCTTGATCAAGTTCTAGCACTTGCCTTTGCGACGGTATGATTATGGTTTGAGGGTGGGTAGGTGGAAAGAGGTGTGTAGGGGCGATGAACGGTTGGAAAGAAAATTTTTGGGTGGAGATAGGGTTAGGTATAGGTAGGGGTGACCTCTCCATGGGTACTTCCCTTGATGTCATCAAGTTGTTGTAGCACTCGCCGGAGTTGTCGTTGTAAGTATTCCATGGCAAACTCTTGATCAAGTTCTGGCAATTGCCTTTCTGGCGGTATGATTATGGTTTTGGGGTGGGTAGGTGGAAGGAGGTGTGTAGGGGTGATGTACGGTTGGGAAGAAAATTTTTTGGTGGAGATAGGCTTAGGTATAGGCGGGTGCTAGTAATCCGAGTATGAGATCAGGGGCTAGCTTTGATACAATGATACATGGGTTAAAACAAACCACAATAGAAAAAGCAAATTATTACTGAAAGTAAATAAGCAATTACAATCAATACACTTCAAAGGAAAAATGTAACATGACACCCGAAAATCTAAAATAACAAACACAACACAAACACTCAAGCGAGGGTAGATCTCGGAGTGATGGTAGTCATCAATGAGGGAGTGGAAGGTGGTGAGATGATGCAAGAGGTGGTTGGCATGCTGAAAATGATAAGGAAATTGTTTCATTGGTTCCGGACAACAAGTACGTTACAGATGGTGACGTGGTACAGCTTTCCGGGATGATGATTGCCAAGGGGGAGCGTTGGAACAACGACGATAGTGAGGATAAAGTACTGGAACATCGCTGGCAGTGAGTATGGAGGGCTGGAACAGCGGTGGAAGTAAATGGAACAGGTTGAAACAACGGTGGAAGTAAACGGGATGGCTGGAACAACAGAGAAAGTGAGAAGGATGGGTTGGATGGGTTGGAACGTCAATGACAACGGGAATGGAGGGCTGGAACAGTGATACAGGATGCGGTGGACTACGGGCAGCCAAAAGAAGGCTGTCCTGGATGAGAGTATTGAGGAAAAGGGCTGGAAATGAGGAACCTGCAGGAAAACTTGAGGTGTGAACGAGCTGAGCTTGAGATAAGTTCTTAAAAATAATAATACTTATATAATCATTATGAGCCAGTAAAATGGTCATTTAAAAAACAACGAAAAGTAAGTTATGAAATTTGTCAGGAATGAATCCAAAGTTTTTACATAATAAATTGTATATTTTAAATTCTAAGCATCCATGTTTTGGCTTTGAAAATTTTTCTTAAGTTGGAATTATTGACTCCGGATGTTTTAGGGTGTAAGTTCCTTGATGCAAATCCACTTCACGGCCTCTTTACTTTTAGCTGCTAATGAAAACTTAAAATAAAAAAAAAAATCAATTCAAATGATAAGTAGTTTTATATTAGACACATTTATTAGAAGTTCAGAACCAAGAAAATTATAAAATGATTAAAAAATATGTGCTTCATTGTTTTAGACTTGAATAAAATCAAGTACACAAGTAATCCATTAACGAAATTTTGATAACTACATAAATTTAAAAGTAAACACTCGCCAAAATAGTTGAATTCTCAGACTTTTATGATGATTCACTCCCGAAAAAGTTCCAAAGTCTTATATTTGATAGAGTACACTCCCAAAAGTAGAAGAAATTATACATCCAACATATAGAAAATGATGAATCAAAATTCACTATTTATAATTACAAATTACTATTAGAAAACCATTGGGATGGAGGATTAATATCATAATAGAAAGGCTAAGTTTCCACAAATCATGATCTTTGTACCACAAGAGGTTAGGAGGATCGCAATTTTCTGCTTATGGCTGCACACTTGTAACCATAATGAAAGCTAGAAACAGAAATCACATGGGAAATAGAAACTCGAAGTGGTAAGGCGAATAGTAACAAATCACACATATCAGTAATTTCTATATATTATAACTTAATAGAAATAAAATACTTTTTGCTGGAGTAGCTACACCATTTTTTTTTGGTATTGCATACTAATTCACTTCTTCACTGCATAAGTAAAGAGTTGTAGGAGCATTTTACAACAAAAAACATTTAAATGAATAGTGGAGAAGTGAATATTTACAATCAGCTTGCCTTTTGGTAATTATTTGTAAATATGGTCGTTGAGCAGTTAGCTGTGCTCACTTTTCAATTTCTTGTTCAAGTGGTGCTGTGGGTTAGTAAATTTACATTCAAAACAAGCATTTTTAAGAACAAAATCAGAATTTGGTTTTTTCAATTTTCACAATTTTTGTTTCCTGTTTTTTTCTTTTTTATAGTTTTCTGTTGCCTTTAACTGGCTAAGTATTCTGGCATTGCCTCCTTGTTCCTTTCGAATGACTCGAGCTTTTGTGAGTTTCTTCCAGGTTTTCTGATATATAGAAATCATTACCTTCTATGATTATAACTTAGTTTATCAGATAAACTGTTCAAGTAAGGTGATGACTAGTTTGCTTCTCATTTAGATTGTAATAGAATGGCATGTTGTAAAAAGATCAGAGTAAAAGTACAGTAATAAATTCAGACAACTAGGTTATTCAGGTGTCACAAATTTAGCATAGAAAAAGGAAACCCGAGTGCACTTTCAACTCAAAAATAGAAGAAACTTTGACCCTTAGTGTGAGCTTCAAAGAACAGTAATTTTGTTCTTCTTACTTGTTTTGATTTTGCTAACTATTTGATCTCCTTTCAATATCTATATGGCCTGTAAATTAAATCCTTCATTTGCAATAACTTTTTTGCAGCGCATCTAAGTTAACCTTTCATCTGGTTTCAAAAAACTACATTTCAGGTGTCGTATATATGCTAGATCCAGAAATTTCATTTGTCAGAGTTGCAGCGCCTTATGCAAGAGTATGTCTTGCTGTGTACAAGTGGATTATTTCTAGTTTAATTTGATTTTAAACTAAACCTGCCACTAGTAGTTGGATTTTTTTTCTTTTCTATCTGAAATGCAATCATTATTATTAGCTTATTCAAATTATTTGGGGCTAACTTTAGGAATTCACTTCCATTCATTCCTCGTTTTTCCAAGACAATAAATCTGTTTATTTTTTCCCTATGCTTAACCTGCATGTCTTCTCTTACAATTTCTAGCAGTGTTGCTTCTTTTCTACCCCTAGTCTGTTTTGATTCTTGTATGTTATTTCAATTTCTGTTATTGGCACAATTTCTTACATCTATGATGTATCCCTCTATTATTTTAGTTTATTTACAATAGCGTATCTCTCATACTTGTTGCTTACACCATTTCTTTAAAAGAATTTTTCTATCTTTGATAATTTAATAACAGACCCATCTTAAAATTTCTCATTTTGCTTTCCGAAATATGATTTCCATTAACCTTTTATTTTGAGCACTTAAGTCCATATAAAATAGTTTATCTATTTGTAGTTTAATGAAATCCAGCTATATACTCATTCTTTTAAACACACCCACGGTGACTAACGTTTGAGTAGCTTGCTTTGAAGATATATTCTGTTGTGGGTAAATAAACATGTTTATTATTCAGTAGGAGGACCTCTTATTTATAATAGGTGAATCAAATATAATATTTAATGGCAATGCTTTTTGTAAATATGAAATTTTAGGTGTGAGAAATGTAAACACATGCAATTAAAATGACATCACAGATAGCTGAAGATAGGATATAATTAATAAGTTGCATGCAATCGAAATGACATCACCCTATGGAGCATTGACAATGCTATTTGTTTATGGAGCATTGACAATGCTATTTGTTTCATTGAGAAGGTAGGGGCATGAAATATGATGAATGATTTATTGCTAGCATAGAATGTGCTAAATGTAGATTGGATAACTTTCATTATTAATACGAAAAATTTATTTATTACAAAAAAATAAAATTTATTTTCTGATAGAATGTTTGGTGCATATATAAAAAAAGGAAGCTTTAATTTTAGCAAATACTCTTATGTATATTGAGATTGATCATCCACAAAGATAATGAAGTACTTGAACCCAAAGTGGGCAAAAATAGGATGACTAGTCCCATAAATATCGAGATGAACCAACCCAAATGAGATACTACTATGACATAATATGAAGGATGTAAAATACACTAAATGATGCTTTAGTNCCTGTTTATTTCAAATGTTTGGTAGTCTAATGGAAAATTTTTATGACTTTGCTTTTTATATTTATATTTTTTTCCTATTTCCATACAGATATCTGAGCCATTGGAGAGGGGAGTTGCCNACTTTATTCGGAAGTGGAAGTTAAAGTGAGTTAATAGTTTATGGTTGAGTAAAGTGTCCAAATAGTCCCCTAGGTATTTACATAAAGTCATTTTTGTCTCAGAATTCATAAAATTGTCATCCTAGACTCTTTTAGTGGAGGCTAAAATAGTTCTCTGTATGGAATATATCAACTCATATTACAAGAGTTTGAGTCNTGTCATCCTAGACTCTTTTAGTGGAGGCTAAAATAGTTCTCTGTATGGAATATATCAACTCATATTACAAGACTTTGAGGACTAAATTGACAAATTTATAGACTGGTACTAAAGTGACCCATTGCAAAGAGTTAGGGGATCATTTTGACATTTTTCTCGTTTGTGGTTGTATAAATAGTAATTCCATTGTTTCCTTATTTTTGCAACTGCTGCCTAATGCATATTTATTTTTGATACAGGTGGCAGATCCAGTGGTCACTTTCTGTGAAACTGTTGTTGAATCATCTTCAATGAAGTGTTATGCGGAAACACCCAATAAGAAGAACAAAATAACCATGGTAAAATGTCCTGTTTATTTCAAATGTTTGGTAGTCTAATGGAAAATTTTTATGACTTTGCTTTTTATATTTTTATTTTTTTCCTATTTCCATACAGATATCTGAGCCATTGGAGAGGGGAGTTGCCGAAGATATTGAGAACGGTGTTGTGAGCATTGATTGGAGTCAAAAGAAAATTGGCGATTTCTTTCAAAAAAGATACGAGTGGGATCTACTTTCTGCAAGGTCAATTTGGGCATTTGGACCAGATAAACAGGTAAAAAAATTAACACTAAATGACCACTTATTGTATGGAATGTGGAAATTCAAATTTTAATGCTAGTTTAGTTTCTATACTCGGTTAAACAATGTGTTTGACTTTATAATTCGTTTGGGGCGCCAAATGTAAAGATAATTTCATGTATTTTAGGTTCGATTATCAAGAAATCTCTCGAAAAGATACTTAATTGAACACATAACAAAGATAGATAAAATTTTTGCAGTTTCATTCTATCGATAATAGACTAAATTATAAATTAAAAAAAAGTCATTTCAATTCCATAAAATTGCTTAAGCATTGAGTCGATCGCATAACAAAATTTCAAAAAAAAAATTAATTTGTATAAATAACATACCTCCAGCCATTAATTTGAACACGTTTATCATCAATTTTGAAAATTTCTTAACATTTTTTCCTCTTCAATTGACGGTGTATACGAGAATAGACTTAGGGATCCTTAGGGGGTGTTTGGTTGCAACTAGTATTTAAGTTAAATAGGATTTAGTAAATCCGGTAAAACTGGATTTATCAAATCCAAATGTTGTAAATCCACATAGTGTTTGGTTCAATTTAAGGCTGAATCCATTAAAGTTGTTTATCATATTTGGCATAAATCCACCCATATATTTTTCTTCCAAAGTTAAATCCGTAATCAGATTTAATAAATCCAGATTTAAGTTAAAAAAACTAACAGAAGCAAGAAATTTTGGATTTAACAAGATTCATGTTTAAATTTCGCAATTTTTTTGTTTGGCTTGATTTATGTTATCACGCTCATATCGGGCTACCAAGCACCTAAACAAAATTTTATTTCTGCTCATCACAGACAAAAAAAAATAAAAAACTGTATTTGGAAGTTAATATAACTCCTCTTAATGTAATTTGGACCGTATTAATTAATAATTAAGTAATAGTAAGTTACGGGAAACAACATTAGATTCCTTTATTATACCAAGAGTTGAAGTCATTTTAGCATTTAATGGTTGGCAGCGCAAACAAGTTTGAAAGGTTTTAAAACCCATCCGGACCAAATTTTGATCATACCTTTACATATTTTTTCTGTCCAATTTTCTTTGCTTGTGAATAGTATTATGTTAGACTGCAATCAGCAATCATTTCTATGGTGGCATGACAATCCAGGGGCCTAACATCTTATTGGATGATACCCTTCCAAGTGAAGTTGATAAAAATCTACTCAATGCTGTGAAGGATTCAATTGTTCAGGGGTAAGGAAATAGATTGCTTTTATTTCAATTTACATATATTTTTTTCTCTTTTTCAGAAAAAAAAATGGGGAATTTACAAACATACCAGCTACTGCTTATGTATCTACATATATAACACTTAGACTTCACTTTTTACAGTATACCATCCAAATTTTTCACATCACAAAAAAAATGTTTACCGAACTTTTAATGCATACTTAAAGTGATATGTGTGTGTGTAAAAACTGAAGTTCAGGTGTTAAATATGTAAAAATATGGGAATTAAATGGCAAGCATGTTAATCTTAAAGTAAAAAATGTTTATTCTACTTTTTCTGGCATTAGATTCCAATGGGGAGCCCGAGAAGGGCCTCTTTGTGATGAACCAATTCGTAATGTGAAGTTCAAAATTTTGGATGCATCAATTGCTTCTGAGCCTCTACATAGAGGTGGCGGTCAGATTATTCCAACCGCTAGACGTGTAGCCTATACTGCCTTTCTCATGGCAACCCCAAGGCTTATGGAACCCGTTTACTATGTCGAGGTTGTCTCCACTTGAACTTGGGATAGCATTTTTCTATTATTCCTCCTCCTACCAGTAGATGATTTACATTATCTTTGCGCTATTTCAGATCCAAACTCCGATTGATTGTGTATCTGCAATTTACACTGTATTATCTCGAAGACGGGGCCATGTAACTGCCGATGTGCCGAAGCCTGGAACTCCTGCATATATTGTGAAGGTTAGATCTTACGTAGCTCACTATTCTTATGTATTTGCAAATCTCTTTGCTGATTACGAGTTTTGTAACTGAGTCAATCGGACTCCTTAGCCCTATAGATAATTTGAAAATAAAATTCGGTGAGCTAATTATTCACCATCTTTATATATTTTGATCAATTCTATAAAATCTTACAGGCTTTCCTACCGGTCATAGAGTCATTTGGCTTTGAAACGGATTTGAGGTACCATACTCAGGGTCAAGCCTTCTGCCTCTCTGTATTTGATCACTGGGCCATAGTGCCTGGTGACCCACTCGACAAAAATATCGTGCTGCGCCCGCTTGAACCGGCGCCCATTCAGCATCTTGCTCGCGAGTTCATGGTCAAAACGAGACGTAGGAAGGTACGTATACTTCCTGTAAGGAGTGTTTAATTTGTAGGTACAAATTTCATATGTAATACCCAAATCTTAATTATTTACACTAAAAAAACATTTTTAAACTCTTTAATTTTCACCTTAACAAAATTCCCAACAAATTAAAAAGGCTATATTAGTATATTTTGCTATTGCAAATTTTATTTATTTATTTATTTTAATTCTTGAAGATTTACATACATGCCACCAATACTTATGTATTTACATATATAACACCTAAACCTCAATTTTTTATATTTATGTCACCTTACATATGCATGAAAATGTTTATTTCACTTTTTAAAAGTTTAGATGTTAGATGTGTAAAAACATAAGAATTGGGATGTAAATGCACTTCAATTTATTTATTTATTTTTTGTTGATTTTGTATTATTATTATTTTTTAAACACATTAAGGTTTGAAATGAGAACATTTTTAAACTGTAAGATTCGAATGGTGCAGGGTATGAGCGAGGATGTGAGCATCAGCAAATTCTTTGATGAATCTATGATGAATGAGCTGGCTCTACAGGATGCAGAGTTACATCTCCAGATGACATAAACCCACCTCCTGATCATCGCAACAATATTTCTTTGCCTTGCTTGCGCCAGGTACCATATGGTCTCTTTTGAAATACTCATTTCTCTTGTTAATTAAAGCTTGGATTGAGGCATTCCAAATTTTGAGCTACTGTTATTATATCTTTCGGCAGCTTTGTCACAAGTATATATTTATGTTTTATGGCAAAACAAGACAAGAGTAGGGCATAGAATTAAATTTAGGGGGTGTAAATGTGTTGCTTTCTCCCATGGTTCTAAGAAAAATTTCTATGTATCATNTTGTCACAAGTATATATTTATGTTTTATGGCAAAACAAGACAAGAGTAGGGCATAGAATTAAATTTAGGGGGCGTAAATGTGTTGCTTTCTTATTTTCCCATGGTTGGGCATATTATCTTTTGATTTATGTGTAGGACACCTTAGGGAAGTTGGTTGGGGATGTTTGAGACCACATAAATGGTTGTGTAGCTTTGTTGGTTCGGGGATGATAGGTTCCGAGACATTAGTGCATGGATAGACATGAAACNGTTGGGCATATTATCTTTTGATTTATGTGTAGGACACCTTAGGGAAGTTGGTTGGGGATGTTTGAGACCACAAAAATGGTTGTGTAGCTTTGTTGGTTCGGGGATGATAGGTTCCGAGACATTAGTCTACTCTGTAACTCTTAAATGTGATTCGCATTCTTTTTTCCATACATTTTTAAGTTTTTTTTTTTTTTTGCTTTTTTGTCTTAATATTCAGTCTTCACCAATAGCGTCAAAACTCTTAACTAGTGGTGGATCTCATTATTCTTTCATGAAAACTGTGCGTGAAGGTATGTAAAACATCATAAACTCTGGATAATTTTCATACTTCGCTACAAGTGTGTGAAAGTCTTTATTATATTATTCTGCCATTCTCTTTTATTTTGAAAAGATACTCGGCCAACATGAATATTTACATGTAATAGTAGTGGTAGTAATCATAATGTAATAAAGTTTAGGGCATATAAATACATAACAATTGTGTGGTATGTAGGTAAATGTTCCAGATTTATTTGACCCCATCCTACGCCAATTTTCTCATCATTTTAATTTCTTAGGCGCCCCTTAAATCATGAATACGTAATATTTGGTTGCAGAAACTACGAAAAGCAGAGGACCTCGTATAATACTTGAGCCGTCATTAATACATCAAAGCACATTTATTTCGCTTGCGAATTTTACGTAAAAGTATCGAGTTCATCTATTTTGCTAAAATACTTGAAACATTCCTATTTATAAATAAAAAAATTTAGGTGATTTTTTGAACCACCACTGATACATTTATTATGAATTTGAAGAACAGATGAAGGGGAATGTTTACTTTGTAAATAGGTGCCTTCTATGCAGTCACCTTTTTATTATTTTCTTGGTTGATTTAGGGTAGTTTTATAAGTGCTCATTAAAAAATTTGTTTAAAGATTTACATTAAACAATGTTAATTATATCAATAAAGCATTTGCATTTATCTCCATACACATTGTAAAACTGCAATGATAAATAGTCCAATTTATTATGCAACCACCAATAACAACAAATCAATTTTGGGGGATCCAATGAAGGACCCATTTTAATAAATTAACAACAAAAAATAATGACAGCTTTCCCCAAAATTTAAGGGGAGCAGTGATTTCCCCAAAAGAAAACGAAAGATTGATGGTGGGTGGTAACATAACATCACGGAATCTTCTCTAATTTGTCGAGCTTCTTGACTTTTCGAAATGATATTACCAACAGCAACAAAAACAAACCTGATTTCGTTGCCAAAGAAATATTCAGAATAGACGTCAGTACCCAATGGAAAAAATATAAAATTGCAAATTTATACTTTTACAATATTTCAGCGTTTACAAACATGCATTAATGCCTAAGCTTCCATATCTACAAAGTCCAGCTTTTTCATGACAATTGCTTGGTATATATGTAAACGTCCCATATTCAAATTAGCTCAAAAGTATAAATTCTGTTTGGCTAGAAAAAAAAAATCAAAATCAAAGTTCAATGGACCTTCAAAAATGGAAATCTGATACAAGTGTTGAGTGCAGGTAAAGTTAAAATTAAGGGATAAAATTAATATGTTATGGTATTAACAGTTTCATTTGAAGTGCAAATTAGCAAAAATCTGGTGGGGTTTTTCTTTTCTTTCTTAACGTTATGCGAAGTTATCTATAAATCAAATCTGCAAGTCAAGGTTTAGTTCCTTCATAAATACCAATATTTGAAATAAAAATGGCAATTTTCCTAACGAGAATGCAGCATAGAATAATGCAAATAACAATTGGTTTATCAAAGTTGGATCCAATTGAAGAAGATGAGGTATATAAGAAATAGCTGAAAGATGTGGTTTCATGTTTTTCTCTGAATAATCTAACACCTAAACATTCATAACTATATAATGGTTTGATGTGATATTTCACATTGAAGGAAGCGGAATGACAACAATAGCTCGGATAGAGATAATAATCTAGATAATACATTAATGCTAACTAGACTATCTAAAAAAATACTAATAATAATAGTATTAATAATAATAATAGTAGTAATATTAGAAATAGTAGTAATACTAGTAGTGTAATAGTAATACTAGTAGTAATAGTAGTAATAATAATAGTAATAGTAGTAGTAGTAATAATAATAATACTAATAGTAATAGCAATAGTAATAAAAGTAATAGTACTAGCACTAGTACTAGTGGTATTAGTAGATAGTACTAATAATAGTAGTAATAATAATACTAGNGACTTTTCGAAATGATATTACCAACAGCAACAAAAACAAACCTGATTTCGTTGCCAAAGAAATATTCAGAATCAACGTCAGTACCCAATGGAAAAAAAATATAAAATTGCAAATTTATACTTTTATAATATTTCAGCATTTACAAACATGCATTAATGCCTAAGCTTCCATATCTACAAAGTCCAGCTTTTTCATGATAATTGCTTGGTATATAAAAAATCAAAATCAAAGTTCAATGGACCTTCAAAAATGTAAATCTGATACNTGACACTGCAAATATGGGGACAAAAGGGGTTTATCTACAAGCTTAAATAATTGAAAAGAAAGTTGAAAACAAAGTAGAAAAAATAATCTGGTTTGAAGTATTAAAATGCAGAAGAGTTAGCATCAGATAATGAATTTGTCTCTCTTTTTGTGCTATGTTTATGAGTAGAAGGAATTGAAGTTGATCGCAAAATGATACATCATTGCTTTACTATCCAGAAATTAAATGGAACCAAAAGAATTCTGGGCTCCGAAAATTACGACCGCTCCCCAATAACTCTCTGCATTTTATTTAATTTGTTTTGAGAGAGTTTTGTAGGGTTGAATTTTCAGAAGACAGATTGTATTGTAGATTAGACACCACCCAGAGATTTCACCCTCATTTTGCAAGGACTTTTTGATCTGGGGTTCGAGGCTTCCCATAGGCGCAAAGCCCTATGGTTAATTACCCCTCATGATAACGAGAGAACACTTTCGATTAAGGAGTCACTAAGAATTGAGTATTAAGCATATAATAATAGCAGACATGGGATTCTAAGTTGTAAACTCGTCACTTGAAGCTTAAAGCGGATGATGGGTGAATGAAGACGAAATCCGATCAAGATCCACTAGTTCTGTCATTTCGGGTCGTCGTGGTCCCTGATAGTCAGAGAAGGTAGTCAACCCAACCTGACTGAAGGATTCTTGCCAGAAGACATGGGTTGCATCGTCCGAGAAATCCTTGTAGATCTGGGGTAGATTCTTGTCTAAGGGGACAAATTTAAGTCGAGTTTAATTAACATAAGGTTTTATGTCAATCTATGTTTAATTAACTTAAGGCTTTATGATTCACAACTCAAGTAGAAAGTCATTGGGGAATATACTGGTTGCATTAACCGTAATATAATGATGTCTTTTGGCGGCAACCTCCCAGTCAGAGGGCTCTCGTCATAACCACTATTTTGTGGTGTCATTTGACAACAAAACCACACAGACAAAAGACTCGGTTCGCGTACTTACTGACGTACAATTATTTTGATTGTGAATATATGGATACACTTAGTACGACATTAGCTTTTTGTGAGCTGAAGTCAGTCAGGAATTTATAACTTTTGACAAATTGTTGCGAATGATGGATGTCATTTGCTTTAAGCTTTAAGTGTTATATTTTAATTTGAACATTTTGATTGATTATTTTGAAAATCTTGATTTAAAAGATTAACTCGTCTCTGGTTGAAATATTCGATCAACACGGCCACATCGGGAAATTAAAACTAAAAGCTTTTAATTTGTGCATTTTAGTTTGTCAGTTTAGCTCAGTGTTTAGGACCTGCAAATTTTTATTTCGGGTTTTGAACATTTTTTAGGGCTTATTAGACTCGTCAACTCCAGTCCTTACGAGGAGGTTTGGACTAGTGAGAGAGACTTACAACCCTGCCCTATAGAGAAGACTGCTCAATTAAGTATCCTCAAACCTATTATTTGATCATTCAATATACTTGTTTGAGCACATCCGGGTGTTTAATTATGTATTTAAATAGCTTAAAAAGTTTTATAAGCTTTAAAAACTTGCATAAATTTTATGCCATAAATTTATTATGGACTTTATATCAGGAGACGTACAAGATTTTGAAAATATGTGTAATTGACTTGCTTATTAAACTCCCTAAAGCATGCATAGCTCAAGAGTATCTCAAGTGGTACTCATCTAAGTTTTAAGAGTGAACTCATATTTCAAGATTTTTCATTTGACTTCGGAGATAACTGCAAAATTTTCATAAATTTTGAAATCATTTGGAGCTTTAAGTATTTCAAACAAGTATATGATTTTAGGCTTTAAAAAACGACCGTCTTCGTAAATTCGTGATAATTTAAAATTTAAGTGACATTTATATTTTTGAATTTAACTTAAATTTATGCTTTCATATTTGAGTCAATTTGTCAGCCACCTAAGTCTAATCAAGCTTTAGCCCCAATTTGTAGAGTTTGATATTTAATTTAGGGTCTGTTTGGGGCAGCTGCAGCTGCTCTGCCCCAAGAAGCTGCTGCGGGAAAGCTAGCTACTTGTTTGTTATAGCTGTGGAAAAAAATGATCATGCTGCTCCTATTTTTGTAAACTGCTTAAAACAGAACTATGACAATCATATATTTGATACTTCAGAAGCAGAAATTCATTTCAAAATAGAACAAAAGTTTAGATACACAACTCACTTAAGAGTGAGTATTGAATGTGCTAAGTCAAAAGAAAAAAATAATGCTAAGTCAAAAGAAAAAANTAATAGTAGTAGTAGTAATAATAATAGTACTAATAGTAAGAGTAGTAGTAGTAATAGTTGTAATAGTTGTAGTAGTAATAGTTGTAGTAGTAATAATAATACTAGTAGTAGCAATAGTAATAGTAATAGTGGTAGTAGTAATAGTAGTAATACTAGTAGTAGTAATAATAATAGTACTAATAGTAAGAGTAGTAGTAGTAATAATTGTAGTAGTAATAGTAGTAGTACTAGTAATAGTAGTAATAGTAATAGTAGTAGTAATAGTAATAGTAGTACTAATAGTAATAGCACTAGTAGTAGTTGTAGGTAGTAATAGTTGTAGTAATAGTAGTAGTAATAATAATACTAATAGTAATAGTAATAGTAATAGTGGTAGTAGTAATAGTAGTAATAGTAATAGTAATAGTGGTAGTAGTAATAGTAGTAATAGTAGTAGTAATAGTAATAGTAGTAGTTTTACTAGTAATAGTTGTAGTAGTAATAGTAGTAGTAGTACTAGTAATAGTAGTAGTAATAGTAGCAATAATAGTAGTAATAGTAATAGTAGTAATAGTAGTACTAATAGTCATAGCACTAGTAATAGTTGTAGGTAGTAATAGTTGTAGTAGTAATAGTAGTAGTAGTAATAATAATACTAATACTAATAGTGGTAGTAGTAATAGTAGTAGTAGTAATAATAATAGTACTAATAGTAATAGTAGTAGTAGTAATAGTAGTAGTAGTACTAGTAATAGT